>JAQQSZ010013252.1:0-11801 GCA_028646595.1 Phalanger gymnotis | reverse complement strand
ATAGATATAGATATAGATACACACACACACATATGTATATATGCATATTCCCTTCTGCTACCCTAATACTGAGGTCTCATGTATCATACACATCATCTTTCCATGCAGGAATGTAAACAAAACAGTTCAACTTTAGTAAGTCCCTTGTGATTTCTTCTTCTTGTTTACCTTTTCATGCTTCTTTTGATTCTTGTGTTTGAAAGTCAAAAGTTTTATTCAGCTCTGGCATTTTCACTGAGAAAGCTTGAAAGTCCTCTATATTGTTGAAAATCTATATTTTTCCTGGGAGCATGATACTCAGTTTTGCTTGGTAGGTGATTCTTAGTTTTAATCTTAGCTCCATAGACCTCCAGAATATCGTTTTCCAAGCCCTTCAATCCCCTAATATAGAAGCTGCTACATCTTGTGTTATTCTGATTGTGTTTCCACAGTACTCAAATTGTTTCTTTCTGGCTGCCTGCAGTAATTTCTCCTTGATCTGGGAGCTCTGGAATTTGGTGACAATATTCCTAGGAGTTTTCTTTTTGGGATCTTTTTCAAGAGGTGGTGGGTGGAATCTTTCAATTTCTATTTTACCACCTGGCTCTAGAATATCAGGGCAGTTCTCCTTTATCATTTCTTGAAAGATGATATCTAGGCTCTTTTTTGATCATGGATTTTAGGTAGTTCAATAATTTTTTTAAATTATCTCTCCTGGATCTATTTTCTAGGTCAGTGGTTTTTCCAATGAGATATTTCACATTGTCCTCCATTTTTTCATTCCTTTGCCTCTGTTTGATAATGTCTTGATTTCTCATCAGGTCACTAGCTTCCACTTGCTCCAATCTAATTTTTAAGGTAGTATTTTCTTCAGTGGTCTTTTGGACCTCCTTTTCCATTTGGCTAATTCTGCCTTTCAAGGCATTCTTCTTCTCACTGGCTTTCTGGAGCTCTTTTGCCATTTGAGTTAGTCTATTTTTTAAGGTGTTGTTTTCTTCAGTATACTTTTCTGTATTTTTTTTGGAGGGGTTTCCTGTAGCATGTCATTGACCTGTTTTTCATGGTTTTCTTGCATCATTCTCATTTCTCTTCCCAGTTTTTCCTCTACTTCTCTAACTTGCTTTTCCAAATCCTTTTTGGGCTCTGCCATGGCCTGATACCATTTCATGTTTTTCTTGGAAGCTTTTGATGTAGGCTCTTTGACTTTGTTGACTTCTTCTGGCTGTATGTTTTGGTCTTCTTTGTCACCAAAGAAAGATTCCAAAGTCTGAGACTGAATCTGAATCTATTTTTACTGTCTGGTCATGTTCCCAGCCAACGTACTTGACCCTTGAGTTTTTGTCCTGGTATGACTGCTTGTAGAGTAAAGAGTACTTTGTTCCAAGCTTGAGGGGATGCGCTGTTGTTTTCAGAGCTATTACTATACAGCTAGCTCTGCCACGCTAGCACTCCTCCTTCCCCAAGAACTGCCAACCTGGACCTGACTCAGATCTTTAGCAGGCTCTGCACTCCTGCTCTGATCCACCACTTAATTCCACCCACCAGGTGGGCCTGAGGCCAGAAGCAACTGCAGCTATAGTTATGTAGCTGCACCAGCTCTGCCGCCCCCGGGGCATACTCCTTTCGCTCTGTCCCCTGTAGCTTTTCCCACTAACCTTCTCTGTTGTCTTTTGTGTTTGTGGGTTAAGAAGTCTGGTGACTGCCACAGATCACTGACTCAGGGCACTAGGGCCTGTTCTGACTGGCTCCCAGTCTGGTCGACACACACACACACACACACAAACAATACATTCATATATTCATGTATACAGACACATATATACACATACATTGATATGTGTGAGTGTGTGTATTGCAAATGTTGTCTTGTCATTTAGGAATGTAAACAGTTCAACTTTAATAAGTCCCTTATGATTTTTCTTTCCTGTTTACCATTTTGTGTTTCTCATCATTCTTGTATTTGAAAGTCAAATTTTCTACTCAGGTCTGGTCTTTTCATCCAGAATTCTTAAAAATCCTCTATTTTATTGAATATCCATTTTTCCCCCTGAAGGATTATACTGTTTTGCTGATGATTCATGGTTTTAATCCTAGCTCCTTTGATCTCCAGAATATCATATGGCAAGCCCTCCAATCCCTTATTGTAGTAGCTGCTAAATCTTGTCTTACCCTGATTTTTTTCCACAATACTTGAATTGTTTCTTTCTGGCTGCTTGCGTTTTTTTCTTCTTTACCTGGGATCTCTGGAATTTGGCTACAATATTTCTAGGAGTTTTCCTTTTGGGATCTCTTTCAGGAGATGATGGGTGGATTTTTTCTGTTTCTATTTTGCCATCTAGTTATAGAGTATTGGGCAAGTTTTCCTTGATAATTTCTTGGAAGATTGATGTCCTTGTTTTTTTTTTTGTTTGTTTGTTTGTTTTGTTTTGTTTTGTTTTTTTTTTATCATGGTTTTCAGGTAGTCAAATAATTTTAAAATTATCTCTTCTGCATCTGTTTTCCAGGTCAGTTGTTTTTCCAGTGAGATATTTCACATTGTCTTCTATTTTTTTTATTCTTTCAGTTTTATTTCATAATTTCTTGATTTATCACAACATCATTAGCTTCTATTTGCTCCATTCTAACTTTTACAGAATTATTTTCTTCAGTGAGTTTTTGGACTTCTTTTTCCACTTGACCAATTCTGCTTTTTAATACATTCTTCTCCTCACTGGCTTTTATACCCCATTTGACATTTGGGTTAGTCTATTTTTAAAGGTGTTATTTTCTTCAGCATTTCAGAGGGGTCCCCTTTAGCAACCTGTTGACTCATTTTTCATGATTTTCTTGCACACTCATTTCTCTTCCCAATTCTTCCTCTACTTCTCTCACTTGATTTTCAAAGTTCTTTTTGGGCTCTTCCATTGCCTGGGACCAATTCATATTTTTCTTGGAGGCTTTCGATGTAGGCTGTTTGACTTTGTTGACTTCTTGTGGTTGCATGTTTTGATCTTCTTTGTCATCAAAGATTCTACAGTCTGATTTTTCTTCTTTTTGCTCATTTTCCAGCCAATTACTTGACTTTTTAGCTCTTTGTTAGGGTAGGACTCTGCTTTCAGGGTTGGGGGTGTACTGTCCTAAGCTTCAGAGGTTTTGTGCAACTGTTTTCAGAGATATTTCTAGGGACCTGTAAATTTTCACTTCTTTGGAGAGGTGTTTACTCCTCTCCTGGTCTGGGCTCTGGTCTCTGAGTGACCACAGGCACTGTTTTGTGCCTTGGAACTCTTAAGAAGATTTCCTCTCCACTCTACCACGAGTTCTACTCTCCACTACTCAGGACTACAACTCAGATCTAAGCACAGGCAAAGCCGGAGAATCTGGTCTCAGTGCCAGCAAATAGATACCTACAATCCTCCTCTGACCAGCTCCTAATCCATTCACTATCTGTGGGCTGAGAGCTCAGGAAGCAGCCACCTGTGACTGCTGCTGCCACTGCCCTGGGGCCAGGGCTGTATTGGGCTTCTCTCTCACACAGGCCAACAGACCATTCCCACCAATCTTCTAAGCTGTCTTTGATGTTTGTGGGTTGAGAAGCCTGGAAACTGCCACAGCTGCCAGTGATTCAGTGCCTTCGGCCTTGCTCCTGGTTTGCTAGTGTCCCTGTCTGTGCTCGCTCAGCTCACACCGGACTGCGCTCTTCTCTCAGATTGGTGCAACAGGCCTTTCCTGTCAACTTTCCAGGTTGTCTTGGACTGAAAATTTGTTTCACTCTGTCATTTTTGGGGGCTTTGCTGCTCTAGAATTCATTTAGTGTTATGTTTTACAGGCATTTGGAGGTGTTTGTGAGAAAGCTCAAGCAAGTCCCTGCCTTTACTCAGCAAGCTTGACTCTGCCCCCACCATCGCTATTGATAAGACAATGAAATTAAAATAACTCTGAGGTACTTTCTCACACCCATCATATTTACTAACATGACAGAAAAGGAAAATGTCAAATACTGGAAAAAATAAGTACACCAATGCATTTATGGTGGAGTTGTGCTCTTGTCTAATCATTCTGGAGAACAGTTTAGAACTATGTCCAATATAATACTGCATACATCTTTTAGCCCCAAAATATGCCAAGGTCTAGATCCAAAATAGATTAAAGTAAAGAGAAAAAAGTCTATGCATACAAACATATTTATAGCCTCTCTTTTTATAGCTGTGGTAAAGAATTAGAAATTGAGAGAATGCTCATCAATTGAGGAGTGGTTGAACACATTATAGCATATGATTTTGATAGAGTACTATTGTGCTTTAGAAATGATAAAGGGTGTGATTTCAGAAAAATCAAGGAAGACTAATATGGACTGACACAAAATACAGTATAGAATCAGGAAAACACTGAATCCAGTCAAGAGCAGTGTTTTAATAATAATTGGCTAGGAAATACTTAATTACTCTAATTAACACAACAATTCATAACAATTCCAAAGGACTAATCATGAAAACTGCTATCCATTTCAAGAGAGATATAGTGAACCCTGAGTACAGATTGGAGTATTTTTTTCACTTTCTTTTCCTTTTCTTTTTTTGCACAACTTCAAATGTATAATAGGTCTCATCTTCTTTGCTTCATTGAATAGGAGAGGGGTGGGAGGAAAGGAGAAAATTTAGAACATAAAATAAGAATAAAAAAATGAAAACAATTAATGAAATCAAATTCTGAAGTAGTGAAGTGACTTTCCCAAAATCATGCAATGTGGTAGTAGCAGAATTGGAACTAGAAATCTAATTTCTTGTATCCAGAAGGTTTCTGAATCTTAGGTCTGATTTTTTATTTATTTCCCTTTGAATAAAATGATATGATATAGTTTTAGGATGATAGAGTTTTGTGATCAAATTTATGTTAGAAGCAATAATCTACTCCCACCTTCATTTTACAAGCATTAGAAACTGAGCCCCAGGCAGCTGAAGTGACATATGTAATGTCATATCAATGGTAGATCCAAGATTTGGAGTGTAACTCCAAATCCTGTACTATTTTTACTGTTCAAGTTGTGATCAACAATCTCTGACACCTTTGGAGCTTTCTGAGCTCAAAAAAATTTCAAAAGTTATAAGCTATAGATACCCCAGGCAAGTAACTTGATACCAGCTGAATTTTGATTATGGTATCAGTAAACACTCTTTTTTTCTTTACTTCCCCTTATTCCTATAAGCTTCGACTTGTACAGACAATATGGTCATTTTAATGGTTGAGGAGTCACCAACCACAATCTTTCTGGAAAGATCGAGAACTACACATCCTCACCATTTGCCTTGCCACCACATCTTAATGGCCTCTGGGGCTTGCCATCTCTTGTCACTATACTTCCAGAATCCTGGAAACTGACAACAAACCTGTAAATTAACTCCATAGATCATGAGCTTGCCATTCAGTCTACAGTTGAACATTCTAGCATATAATATCTCTTTCATTTAGAGTGCAATCTCTTTGAAATCAGTATCTGTATTCGTCTTGTATTTCTGTCTGTAGCACATAGACGTACATAGCACATAGTAAGTGTTAAATAAATGATTTCACCTCTCCCTTTTTCCATTCATTCATTCATGAATAAATTGACTAATAGCTTTCAAAGAAAAGAAGGCTTAGGAATTTCATCCCCAGATCTCTCTATTACTCTCACTTCTGAACACTTTCTTATGTGTTAACACAGGCAAATGAATCAATTTCTATCAGTGACTATGAATAAAATTTTTCATTTATCATCAGATTCAACCAGACACCATCCCATTTGTTTTAAAAGGAATTGTGATTTTTAAATGATTTCATCTATTTCATCATTAATATTTAATGTGTCTCTGCAAACAATACATTACTACCCTTATCTACTGGGAATGGCCTGGCATATAATCAGTTTTTATATTATTTGATACAACTGCCAATTACCTTTCAAATTTTTTAAAGGAAAATGAAAACTTGAATTCAAACTACTGAGTATGATGAAAGAGTTTTGTTTTAATCAATGTTCAAATCATTTCGACTTCAGGTCAAATCCATATTATGGGGCTATTTTTGAAACATTCAATGAATCAGCTCAATTACCAATTCAAATTGACACCATTTTAAAACTGAGATGGTAGAGAACACAATTTTATGTTAAATCAAATCAATAACGTATCACAAAATTGACCAGATGTTGAATTCACCTTGAACCTAAGATTAGCTATACTTGTGCTGTGGTAATTAGGGTGGGACTTTATTTTTACTCTTTTCTCTTTTGGAATGTTGAGGTAATCAAGTACCTTTGATAAGTCTTGCCTTTCAAATGTAATGGCAACCAAAATGGAACTTTTTGTGATTTTTTTTGTTTGAGTGCTTCTCAGCACTGAGGTAATCAAATGCTCCAGGGCCCTGCGATGTATATATAAGATGTGAGGTTGGCATTTTGTTTTGGGGGCACAGTCATTGAAAGAGTATTGGTGATGGGACTCTGGGTAGCCATTGAATGTCTCCTCCCCAGCTTTGAAAAACCCAGATGTTGGTGCTTCTCTGGTAACTGTGTTTCATGATTTGACCAGACAGAAATCTGTCTGTTGACCTGTTTATATTATCTCTATTTATAATTTCTGTTTGTATTTGCTCTGAAGTTCAGGGTGCTGACTTTTTCCCCCTGAACTAAATGAATGATTTATGTATGTTTAACCCCTTAAAGTTGCTTTGCTCTGAAAAGCAGATCAAAAGACCTGTGCTAGCGGCCCTTCTGTGTGCTCTTGCGGTTGGACTTTTACCCCCACAACAGCTGCAAGCAACATTGTTGATATAACTAACTCTCATCAGGATGAAGAGATATTGAAAACAAATGCATAAATAGATCATATTACTCTTTGAGCTTAGGGAAGATTTACTCATACAGTAATCTGTAAGCCCTCAAAATATCAGTGAATAACTCGTTTTTATTCTCTGAGCTTAGACAATATGTTAATGCATGGTTAAATTTGGTCTGGAAGATACTCTGCACCATCTATTATGAAATCAAAATATTCCTGGTGAAGATAGTACCAACATAACCATTATAGGTTCTGACAGTGCTGTTGATGCTGCCAAAGAGTAAGTGGAGATAAGCTGCAAGAATAGAGCAAATTACAGTTTTTCAACATTTCAGAAGCATGAAAAGAGAGCCATGGAGATCCTGGATGCAATAGGGATCTCTGAGTATGTGTGTACGTTTACCTGTACATACACACATACACACCCACACCCACACACCACATATACACACAACACACATGTATATATACCACGCATATATGTAACATGAACAGTACATATGTGTATATACATACACACATGCAAATACACACTATATACATATATGCATATGTATATATGTGTATGTACGTATATATTCATGTATATATTCATATACACATACTTATATACTAATTAATATACCTTACTGAGTATGTAATAGTTCCATTTGTCTAGGAAGGAGGTCTCTTTAACTTTTCCTTTTACCTCAAAGCTTACACTGAATTTGAAAGCTAAAGAGACATTCCATAACCTGAATTTCTATATTTGGTATCTTTTTTTTTTTTGGTATTTTGGCAGGGCAATTGGAGTTAAGTGACTTGTCCAAGGTCACAAAGCTAGTATTAGTGTCAAGTATCTGAGGCTGCATTTGAACTCGGGTCCTGCTGACTCCAGGGCCGGTGCTCTATTCACTTCACCATCCAGTTGCCCCTATATTTGGTGTCTTAATGAAAAGTTCAAACTCCAAAACAAAGGAAAAATAAAAACAATATCTTCACTTCTTAAATAAATACATTTTTCAAAGTCTTTATTAAGATACGGTGCATTTGTGAAATTTGAAAATGAATTTTGTGAAATTAGATCATGATTTTTGAAAGACAAAATACAAATTTTGTAATTTTTGCTTTGTTCTTTTAAAGGTAATGATATTAGTTTTGTGAAAAGTGATTACTTATTAGAGGAAGAGAGCCACCACAGAGCAAGCTGACATAACAGTTATCTTCTCAAAAAATGCTCAGCCCACATTTATCTTTTTGGCTATTCTTTACACATGAATCTCTATATCTTACCTCTGTATTTTCACATGATATCTAGCTTACCTTACATGTCTCCACCAATCAGAATGCTTAGTTCCCTTAAAAAGGTAAATTCTATTATCATTTTCTACATGAGATCTTTCTTCCTCTAATGTTAAATTATCTAATTTTATGAAATCATTCTTAGTTTCTAGAATTGGTATAATACTAAATCCATAAAGTGCTTTTAAGGAACACTGCAATAGCCCAGTCCAGACATGAAAATGGGTAGTGCTCTTACTACTCAGAACTTCTTTAATTTCAAAAATGAATATTTTGTAGTTATATTTACTTCTCAGGACAACATGATATTTGATATATTTTATCTGGAATGAAAATTCTCTAACATTTCTTCCATCTTTGATAGCATTATGTAGACATGATTTGTGTGAATTTATTTTATATAATGCTATGTACTGAAGCAATTGATTTTGATATGATTTTCTAGAATTTTCCAAATAAATTATTAAATCATCTATAAATAGGCATTGTTTGGTATCTCCTTTGCATGGGTATATATGTATATATGTATATACACACATATACATATATATACATATATACACACATTTACATGTATATATGCATATATATGTATTCCTTTGACGACTTTCTCTCATATAGCCTTGTCTCCAACATGAAATTTTATCTATTTTGTATATATTTTGTACATACAAAATATATGTATGCATTTTTTATCACTTGCTAGACAGAATTTTCCTCAAAAGCAGGGATAACTTTAATTTTGCCTTTGCATCCTCATTGTCCTATATATTCTGCAAAGAGTGAGTTTTGTTTCCTTAATGAATAATCATAGATTTATTTTTGTTGCTTTACAGTATGTCCAGGATTTTCTTAAATTAAAGTGGATCCCAAAATTTTTAGATTTGAAAGTGTCTACAATAAACATCAAGTTGAACCCATATTTGAAATGAGTTTCCAATATAACTTAACCAACATATGCTATAACCTTTGCTTGAAGACCTTCATACAGCGGAACCTATTTATTCTATGAGATATACCCATTCTACTTTTGAGTAAGTCTAATATTAAGAAACTATCCCTAACATCAAGTTTAAATTTGTTTCTGTGTATCATCCAATAACTACTCAGGTTTGCATGTTGGGAGCTACCAACTAATCTGATCTCCCTTCTGCTTAAACTATTGTCTTCCTGTGGATACTGTTTTTTTTAAAGCTTAAACTGTTCTGGTTCCTTCAATGTATTTTTGTATGTCATGTGCTCAATATTCTTCATCATCTTTTGCTGAAGAATTCTGATCAAGGATAATTACAGAGAGTCATCGTTATTATATCAATTGAAAAAAGCATTTATTTAGAAATTGCTATAATTTAGGAAATATTCATTTTTATAAAATTTCAGTTCCAAATTTTTTCTCACTCCTCTTCCCTCCATCCTCTCTTTAATGGCAAGTAAAGCGAGACTTTTGTTGTCTTTCATTTTGGAGTGCTTCTCAGAATTACGACCATCAAATGCCTTTGAATTTTGCCTTTGTCTGAATTGAGTCATTGATTGAAACAATATATATGATGTGAAGCTAGTGATTAATGATCTTTCTCACACCTTTTGATAAGTAGGTACTAAGCCCCAGGACCCTAAACAGGGTACATATATGCTCTGAGGTTGGCATTTTGCTTTGAGGGCTTACTCATAAGAAGAGTGTTCATATGATTTGCCCAGAGGAGACTCTGGGTATCCATAATGGAGATTCCCCCCCCCCACTTTAAGAAACTAGATGTTGGTGCTTCTCTTTCTGGTAACTATGTATGTAATGTCTTGGTCAGAGAGCTAGAAGCCCATGTGTTGATTTGTGTTTATATGTTCTGTTTATATAATTTCTTCTTGTAATTTCTGTTTGTGTTTTCTCTGAAGTTCAGGATGCTGACTTTTTCCATTGAGCTAAGTGAATGATACACATATGTTTAATTAAAATGAGATTGTAAACCCCTCAAAGTTGCTTTCCTTAGAAAAACAGATTAAAAAAAAAACATGTGCTAGCATCCCTCCTGTATGCTAGTGTTATTGGTCTTATACAAGCACAGCAGCTTCAAGCAACATTGTTGTTGCACTCTCTAAGACAGCAACTGATCTGATATAGGTTATACATGTACAATCATGATAAACATATTTCCACATTAGTCATGTTGTGAAAGAATAAGAGCAAAAGGGGAAAAAAAAAGCATAAGAAAGGGAAAAAGTGTAAATAGTATGATTCAACTCCATTCAGATTTCATAATTTTTTTTTTCCTGGAGGTGGTAAGCATTTTCCATCATAAATTTATTGGAATTATCTTGGATCATTGTATTACCGAGAAAAGCTAAGTCTGTCATAGTTAATCATTGCATAATGTTGCTGTTACTGTGTACCATATTCTCCTGGTTCTGCTCACTTCACTTGTCATCAGTTCATGTAAGTCTTTCCAGTTTTTTTTTCTGAAATCCATCTACTCATCATTTCTTATAGCTCAGTAGTATTTCATGACATTCATACACCACAACTTGTTAAGCCATTCCCCAATTGATAGGTATCACCTCAATTTCCAATTCTTTGCCAATGCAAAAGAGCTACTATAAATATTTTTCTACACATGCATCCTTTCCCCCTTTTTAATGATTTTCTTGAGATACAGATCTAGTAGTGATATTGCTGGATTAAAGTGTATACACAGTTTCATCTCCCTTTGTGCATAGTTCCAAATTGCTCTCCAGAATGTTTGGATTAGTTCACAACCAGCAACAATGCATCAGTGTTCCAATTTTTCCACATCTCCAACATTTATTTTCCTTTTCTGTCATATTAGTCAATCTGATAGTTATGAGGTGGTACCTCAGAGTTGTTTTCATTGGCATTTCTCTAATCAATAGTGATTCAGAGCATTTTTCATATGATTATAGATAGCTTCAATTTCTTTTTCTGTGAACTTACCTTTTCATATCCTTGACCATTTATCAATTGTGGAATGAGTTATCCTTGTAAATTTGACTCAGTTTTCTATATATTTTAGAAATGAGGCTTTCATAAGAAACAGTGGCAGTAAAACTTGTATCCCAGCTTTCCTCTTTCTTTCTACTTTTGGTTGCATCACTTTTGTTTGTGTATTTAAAAAAATAATGTAATAAAATTGTTCATTTTGCATTTTATGATGTTCTCAGTCTATTTTTTGGTCATAATTTCTTCTCTTCTCCATATATCTGAGAGATAAACTATTTCTTGCTCTCCTAATTGGCTTATGGTATCTTTTTTTGTATGTTTTTTTTATGTATAAATCATGTACCCATTTCGACTTTTTCTTTATGTAGGGACTCATGTGGTCTGAGGACACAGGTTTCACACCCATGGTGTAGGCTGTGAGATATTGGCCTATGCCTAGTTTCTGTCATACTATTTTCTAGTTTTCCCAGCAATTTTTTTTTGTCAAATACTGAGTTCTTATCCCAGAAGCTGGAGTGTTTGGGTTTATCAAATAGTAGACCACTATAGTCATTGACTACTCTGTCTTGTGTACCTCAGCTATTCCACAGTTCTGCCACTCTATTTCTTAGCTACTACCAAGTAGCTTTGATGACTACTGTCTTATAATACCATTTTGAATCTAGTGTGGCTAGGCACCTTCTCTTACATGTCTTTTCATTAATTCCCTTGATATTTTTTTTTAAATATGTTTAGTTTTCAGCATTGATTTTCACAGGAGTTTGAATTACAAATTTTCTCCCCATTTCCACCCCCCC
>JAQQSZ010013251.1:0-11801 GCA_028646595.1 Phalanger gymnotis | reverse complement strand
GAGGAACAGGGCAACCAGAATATATGCCATCTTGGAGTGGGGGAGAGGGTAGAAATGGGGAGAAAAGTTATAATTCAAACTCTTGTGAAAATCAATGCTGAAAACTAAATATATTAAATAAAATTTAAAAAAAAAAGAAAAAAAATTGAAGGAGCTGATTTATTCCCATTGCTGTGGATTTTGTTTATTTGGAAGGTCCAAGGGGGAAATGTTTCCCTTTAGAAATCAGAGGACTGGTATGTGAAAAGGCTTGATTCCTCACTCAAAGGGAACAACAGATGAAGAAACCTCCCTCCCAACCCCACCCAATTTTCCTACCGCAGTATTGTTTACATGAAATCAAACATGAAGCTAAAAACTGATTCATTTTTGGAGTGGGAAGGCATCTGGGCCTGTGCTTTCATGAGTATGGGGAGCTCCCAGTGTGGATTCACCCTCCACCAATGCAGATCAGTACCCTGGAGTACCAGGCAAGGTAAAGTGAGTTGACTGTGGTAAAAGCACAACACAATGCCTGGCATATAAGTACTTAATAAATGTTGATGTCAGAGGCAGGTGGCAGATATCTTTCTGCCTCCATCCCACTCTCTCTCCACTATGATATGCTGCCACAATTGATGACTGATCCAAAAATGAAACCTTCATATGTAAATGAATTTTACACCAAAATCAGATGCTTAGAAACATCAGGATTTAGCTAAATTTGTAAAAACTTGTTTCTTTGACACATTTCCCTCTTTGGATATCTGTTCATCATGGCAATGTGTTATTGAAGCAAATGGGCATTTTTATATTTGGTTTTTCTTTACAGGATTGTCACAAAGCCATTGAGGATGTCAGTGGTTGAGTAAAGCTCCTAAGATTAAAGAGTTAGCAGAGATAACCTTATGTTGACCTTTGGGTAAAGCTCAAAGTCATTTCGCCCTTAGAACAGGAATTGCAGTGGGCATCAGTACATGTTTTTAACTTCTTTTTCTTTAGATGTCCTAGGTAGCCTGAGTAGAAGGTGACAAAAACATCTGGCAGCAGGATGTGACCTCATCTAGCTCACACTAGGTTGGGCAAGTTAGCGGAAACCACAAATGTAATCATGGGTGTGTCTGCCCCAAGGCAGATTCCATTATTTGAACAATAATCTTTGGCGTTAATAATAATAGTATTTGGAATAGCAGCTGAGCCTAGTAAATAGACAGCTGGCCTTCAAAGCCTGGAAGATCCAATCCTGTCTCTGACCAGTGGGGCTGAGAGTGCCTTTCCAGTAAGTCATTCAGCCTCTTGGTGTTCTACTCAGCTCCTAAGACCATGAACGGCAGAGTATTGCTGAGTGATCAGCAGGGAAGGAGTTTCTTCACCATCTCCTGATGAAATCCTACCTAGGAGTAGAGTTTGGGATCTGAAGGCAGGGAACACCTGAGTTCAAATCTAGCCCACTAACTTCCTGTGTGACCCTGGACAAGTCATTCTGAGCCTCTGCTTCAGTTTCCTCATCTATAAAATGGGCATCATCATAATAATACATAACTCCCAGGGTTATTGGGAGGATAAATGAGATGACATTTATACAGCATTTTGTAAACCTTAAAGTGCTAAATGAATATTAGATATGGCCTATATGATCCACTGTCACCTTCAATTTGGTACAAGGTAGGCCCTACCACAGAAGCCAGCTAGGGAAATGTCCAGAATGATCTGGAGCAGGTAAGCTCTAAAAGTGGTAAAGTTCCAGGGATATAGCTAATAGTAACAGGATCAGGGAAACAGACCTGCATACATTACCCAAGAGTCAGCTTTGGGAGGGATAACAGAACCAAGGGGCTACTTCATGATGCTCACTTTCACGATCTTGCTTCTCATCAGTCTGAGATTTTTACACTCGTCCATGCTGTCATAACGATTGTAGTTACACCTCCAAACATCCTTGATTTCGCTGGGGACAGATCTGTAACTGCTCTGGGCCTGAAAAAGGTCTTCATGAGTTGCATTGGCCAAAACAAACAAAATTCTTTCTTCCCCTGTTGATGAACCTCTCCAAACTTAAGCAACAGACTTCTGGGCTCATCTAGCTTTGTCATACGTGCCAGAACTCAGGTTCCTCTATCACAGCCTTCAAGAACGCAAGGTTTCTCCTGTGCCACGGTGAGGCATCTCAAAAGGGCCTCAGTGAAAATGGTGGTAAGAAAGCAATTAGGAAAAAAAGATAGGTGTGTCTATACATATATGCATATATGCGTACATATATAAATAAAAATTTATGATGATAGCTAGAATTTCTATTGTGCTCTAAAGTTTGCCAAGTGCCTCACATATATTATCTCCTTTGATCTTCATGACTAACCTGGTAGCATAAGGGATAGAGCACTGGCCTAGGAATCAGGAGGAACTGAGCTTACATCTGGCCTCTGGCACCCTGGCAAGTCATGTGACCTTTGTATTAGCTCAGTTTTCTTATATGTAAGATGGAGATAACAGTAGCACCTACTTCCCAGGCCTATTGTGAAGATCATGTAAGATAATATTTGTAAAGCATTTTGAGAATCCTATATAAGTACTGTTATTATTGTCAACAACCCTTTGAAGTAAAAGCTCAGGAGCATTTATATAGTAGCACTTTAAGGTTTCCAAAGCACTGGATATGTTTTCACATTTGACCCTCAGAAACTATTCTTTGAGGTAGGTACTATTATTATCCTGAGGAAATTGAGGCTGACTTGCCCAAGGTCACAAAGCTAGTAAGTAGCATATTTCCCCATGTATAAGACACTCCCATGTATAAGATGCACCTTAATTTTAGGGCCTGAAATTTGAAAAAAAATGCATTACATAAAGATATTGAATTCGAGTTTTATTCATCATAAAATTCATACAAAAATACAATGGAATTCAAGGACCTTCAAAAGGCTTGATGATATGAGGGAAATAAGGCTTTATGTAAGGTATACTTTCAGATTCTTTTTACTCTGGTGACCATATTATTCACTATTAAATTATGTTGTTGTTGATACAGAAAGCACGGTGGATATGCTGTACAGCTTTGCCAAGTGTTCAAGACTGGACCTGATTTTTGGCATCAATGCCTTAACAAGGAAAAGTAATTTGCAATGGGACAGCTCAAATGCCAAATTATTCCTGGATTATTGTACCTCTCAGAAGTATGACATTTTCTGGGAACTTGGCAATGGTAAGTACATGGAACATTTAATCGATCAAGGAATACTCATTTTATTATTATTATTATATAATATATTATTTTTCCCAATTACATCTTAAAACAATTTTTTAACATTTGAGTTCCAAATTCTATCCCTCCCTCCCTCATTCCCCCTTCCCCAGGGAGTACTCTTTGGCATCATATAACACAACTTGCTTGATACAATAACAGCCAGCACTTATATAGCTCTTTAAAGTTTGCAAAGTGCTTTATACATGTTATCCCCATAAAAACCCTGGAAAGAGGTGCTATTTTTGTCTCCATTTTACAGACAAAGAAACTGAGGCAGGCAGAGATTTAGTGACTTGCCTAAGGTCATTCATTACACACCAAGTAAGTGTCTGAAACTGGCTTTGAACTTAGGTCTTCCTGCCTCTAGGTCCAGTGCTCTATCCACTGTGCCAGCCAGCTATTTATATGATTTTCCTTTCTGTTGGAAAGAGATGCCTTTTGAAACTGCTTATAGAAAACACTTCCCCTATATCTTCTTGGATCCATTACTGACCCCACGTTACGTTCTGCTTGGCTGGAGAATTACTTAGCTGAGGCCAGCAACTTCCACATCTCCTATTTTTAGAAAGTTCCTTCGGTTTTCAGAGTCACTCATAGCTGACACCCAACAAAATTTTTAAGTAGGCAATTTACTTTCATTCTTCCATCTCTTTTTCTCCTCACTGACACAGAATCCTCCTCTCCCTACCTCACCCTGATCCTCTCCTGCAAGCTCTCTTGGGGTCCTTAGTATGAATCCACCCTTCCTTTAGGTCCGATAGCATCCCATGCTTTATTTCTCTCCTCCATAGGAGCATATGCCAGAAAGCCCTGACCTCTGCTAGGGAACTGGTAAGCTACTTCTAGATATCTAGCTAACACTTAGCTTTCCTGTTATAGGCCCAGCCTGATTCAGGTAAGTCCAGTGCTTGAATTTGGAATCAGAACAAAATGAGACACTTGAATTCCATCTAAGAATGGAGTCCATCCAAAAAGATGTTTATTCAGTCACATTGCAGAAGGGGTATTCAGCAAAGATACAGCCTTGATTTAGTCAAGCATAACTTTCCAACCTCTATGTTTGCCATGCTGATCTGCCTGCCTGAGGGAGTTACTACTGATTTCCTTGTGTTGGCTTTTTGCACCTAGATTACATCCCTGAGAGCTTTCCTTCTAGACCTCTCTCTCCCTTCTCTGATAAACTCCTTGAAAACTCAATGCCTCTGCTTCCTCTCTTCTCACTCTATCTTGAACCCACGGCACCTCCAACTTCATCATTCAACTGAACTGGCCTTCTCTGAAGTTACCAGTAATCTCTTTATCGACAAATAAAATGACTTTTCCTCAATCCCTACCCTTGAGCTCTCTGCTGAAATACCTTGGATATGTATTTGCTCTATATCACACTGCTGATTACTTTGCTCTTTCTTATCTCCGGGTTTTTGTGTCCCTGCTCTCCCTTGGTTCTCCCTCTACCTGTCTGACCATCCTTTCTCAGTCTCTCTTTCTGGATCTTCGCTCATGACAGGCCCACTAACTGGGTGTGTCTCCAGGGCCTTATACTGGGCCATCTCACTTCTTTCCTTCCTATACTCTCTCACTCAGTGGTCTCATCAGCAAACAAAGATTCGATGATCATGTCTATTCAGATAATTCCAACATCTATTTATCCATCCCTAATCTCTCTTCTGAATTCCAGTACCACATCTCCAACTCTTGTTGGACCTTTCAAAATAGATATCCCATGGCCATCTTAAATTCAACATGTCCAGAAAACAAAACTCATTATCTTTGCCTCCAAATCCTCCCCCATTCTAAACGCCCTTATTATTTGAGGGCACCTCCATCCTCCAAGTCATCTGGGCACATAACCTTGGTGCCTTCTTAGACTTCTCATTCTTATCCACACCCAACCTACCTTTCCAATCAGTTGCCAACAATCATGAAATAATTTTCCAAATTTCTAATAATAACATAAATGCAAATTAAAACAACCTGATATTTCATCCCATAATTATTGAATTGGCAAAGATAATAAAAATTGAAATAATTGATGTTGAAGAGTTTTTGGAAGACATGCACAATAATACCCTGATGGAGCTGGGAACTGGTCCAACAGTTCTGGAAAAAAATTTTGAATTGTATGAGAAAAGTCACTAACTTGTTCATCTACTTTGACTGAATGATCCCACTCCTGAACGTGTACATCAAGGATGTCAAATACAGGAAAGGGGGTTCATATATACCAAAATATTTGTATCAGCATTTTTTGTAGTAGTTAAAAAAAAGGAAAGCAAGTGGGTGCTTTTCAGTTGGAGAATGGCTCAGCAAATTGTGGTATGTGATGTAATGGAACACTATTGTGCCATAAAAGATGACATGTGAGGAACTGAAAAAAAAATAGGAAGGATTCTAGGAATTGAAACAGAGCAAAAAAAAAAAATCAGAACCAGAGAGCAATTTATACCATCACAATGATAAAGTCGATGCAAACAACACTGAAAGTCAAAATCCAATCCCTTGCACTGTCCAATCTTTGTGGGGAAAGGAAAGGAAGGAATAAGTATTTATATAGTGCCTACTATAGGCCAGGCACTGTGTTAAGAGCTTTACTGATATTACTCTCATCAATACTCACAACAACTCTATGTTATTGTCCTCATTTGACAGTTGGGGAACCTGAGGCAAACAGCAGTTAAGTGACTTGGCCAGGGTCAGACAATTAGTAGTGTCTGAGTGTGGACTTGAACTCAGGTCTTCCTGACTCCAGGCTGAGGTCTATATCCATTGCACCACCTAGCTGCCTCTCAGAGAGGAGATAAGGAATGGTATTTCACATCTCTTCATGGTAAAGTGAGGGACCATGGATGCAAAATGTTGCTTAAGCGATCAGATGCAGTTGCTTTGGGGGTTTGTTTTGCATACCTACTTTTCTTTGTTATAAAGGAGGCCTCAATGCCAGCAGGGAAGGGTAGTATATCAGCAAATGCCTGTGGTTAAAAAAAAGTTATACTGCTTCATACTTCTTTGTTATATAATGTGGATAACCAGGGTAGCAATTGGGATGAACCCAAGATTTATCTACTCTAGCCACACACTTTCTTTACAGATGAGAGACACTTTGAGATCAACCTTAGAAAGGTTTAAACTTGACCAGCATCGCAAAGTCAGTTGGTGACCTAATTAGGAAAAAAATCCAGGTCTCTTTATTTGTTGCATCATGCTCTGTCCACCACCCAATACCCTGAAATGAGTACATTTTCTGTTCTCATGTTGCATAGACCAATCATGGAAGACCTAGGCTCTAAGCTGATTTATAGTGGCCCAAACCAGAAGTGATAGACATCAGATGACATTCCTTGGGAAAATGGAAAAATGGATGAAATTTAATCTAGTGCTTCCTCGCTTCCCTTTTCCCCATCCATCCAAAAACTTCCCATAACTGCCAGACATTAATACTTTCATGCTATTCTGATTGTCTAAGAAAAAAAACACTTTCATAGTGTAAGGTTGACAAGAGGCTTTCCAAATAGCAAACTTGTGAGGGAGGTAGTGTTCCATTAGCCCTATAAGGAAACTAGGACACAGAATCTAGGTTGCAATGCCTGAGCCAGAAATGGAACCTTGCATTTCTGATTTCATGTCTGGTATTCTTTCCAAAGATTTTGGCATCACACCACATTACTTGCTCCCTGTGCCCAAATTGGCTTTTTAATTAATTTTTTCCAACTAATACTTGTTTATTTTCTCTCGCTCCTGCCTCCTATTCCCCCATTCAAAAAAATAAAAATAAAGCCCTTGTAACAAATAGTCAAGCAAAACAAGTTCCCACATTGGCCATGGCCAAACATGTATGTTTCATTCTACACCTGGGTCCATCACTTTTCTCTCAAGAGGTGATAGAAAAAGCCTTTGCCACAGAGATGCCGCTACAGGTCTATATCTCAAAGAGATTGAAAAAAGAGGAAAAGTCCTCATGTGTACAACGGGATTCCTAGATGTTTTGTGGTGGCAAAGAACAAGAAACTAAGGGGATCTCCATAATTGGATGAATGACTAAAAAATATTATGATACACGAATGTGAAAGAATACTGTAAAAAAATCATGAAAACAATGGCTTCACAAAAGCCTGGGAAGACTTGTATAAACTGATGCAAAAGAAAGTAAGCTCTGAGAACCAAGAAGAAAACACCAGCTCCCCTTTGAACTTTGAAAGATTTAGGAAATCTTATCAACACAATGACCAAAGATGATGCCAGAGGAAAAATGATGTATGCTACCTCAAATTAACTTTTCAGCTCTCTGACTACCCTTAATTTATTGAACCTTCAAACAATTAATCAACTCATTCTTCAGGCCAACCTTTTAGCTAGATGATTGAACTCAATTTTGACTATAGTGTAGATGCTAGGAATGAAATCCCAGAGATTAGGACTAGTCCTTTTAAAGAGTTTATACATTTTTGAATAGTGGCTTTTAAAATCAAATTATTTTCCATTTTGGGGGGCTAAGAAAGCCCTTCTACCCTGCAGTTTCCCCTGGCCTTACATTGGATTTCATAGGTAGGTAATGTTTTCTTTGTAGTTCACTTTGAGTATTTGTTGTGTCTTCCTGACTCCAGGCTGAGCTTAGTTTTTTAAAAGAGATTATAATCTCCTTTAGAATCTAGAAATCATCTTGTCTTTATGGAAGATATACGTTTTGGAGATGAGCAGTTACACATGGAGAATTGTTGTCTTTCAGAACCCAACAGTTTCAGGAAGAAATCTGGCATTTATATTAATGGGTCCCAACTAGGAAAAGACTTTATTAAGTTTCATTCCCTTCTAAAAACATATGACTTAAAAAATACAAAACTCTTTGGACCTGATATTAGTCAACCTCGAAAGAACAATGAGAAGATGCTAAGAAGGTAAGAAAGGCTTTTTTTTTTCTTTTTTTAACTTAAAGGAAGCAAAGGCCCTGGTTCAGGCTGGTGCAACCATTTGTTAGAAATAAGAAGGTTTCTCTTTTTGCAGGGAGCACCTGCACTTTATTAGAGCTGGAGGAAGTGAGAAGCATATGGGAATTCCCCACTGTTAGAAACTTTGCTGAAGTGGGACAAGTGAGTTAGGGCCAGGCTTTGGCAAGTCTGCGGGGAGGAGTGTGTTGCCTTTAATAGAGATCACCAGGGGATCATCATAGTAGTAACTAACATTAGTACAGGGTACCTGTCCCCAAATTCCTAGTGCCATGTCAAGCTATTGAATCCACAAAGTTTGCAAAGGAATTACAAATATTATCTCATTTGCTCCTCACAAGCCAGGGAGGGAAGTGCTATTATTATCCCCATTTTACAAATGAGGAAACTGAGGCAAACATAAGTTAAGTGACCTGCCCAGACTCACTCAGATGGTGTCCAAAGGCAGATTTGAACTCAGGACTTCATGACTCCAAGCCCAACAGTCCATGCACTGTGTACCACTTAGCTGCCTTGATAGCTCTGGAATATCCCAGATTTTAATTCCAGATTTAATAACCAGCTCACTGACTGGGTTTGTTAATAAATATTACTAGAAATCAATTCCAGCATTTCTTCTGAGGGCTGAAAAATGGTATAATGATGGCTATTTTTTTTAGCTTCCTGAATGTCGGAGGAGGAGTAATTGATGCAATCACCTGGCATCAGTAAGTATATTTCTGTTCTTAATACTATTTTTTTTTGGAGGGTTTAAGTGACTTGCCCAAGATCACACAGCTAGTAAGTGTGTCAAGTGTCTGAGGTCAGATTTGAACTCAGGTCCTCCTGACCCCAGAGCTGGTACTCACTGTGCCACCTAGCTGTCCCTTGTTCTTAATACTATTAAAGAAAGATTACTATTCATCTGTTATCCTAATTTTTATTCTATATTTCATATAGAAAAGTTACTTCCACATTTATTTTTTAATATTTTTATTTTTCCCAATTATATGTGTAAAGGAGTGTTGAGTTCCAAATTCTATTCCTCTGTCCCTCCCTTACTCCCTCTCTGAAATGATAAGCAATCTGATATAGGTTACCCATGTGAAAACATGTAAAATATTTCCACATTAGTCATTTTGGCTCCCATACTTATTAAGCACCTACTGTCTGCACAGCATTATGATAAGTGCTAGGGACGTTCCCACGTTCTAGCAGATCCATGACCCTACATCTCTTTCCTATAAACTGCCATGGTGATTATAGCCAACATGCTGGAGGTTTTCCTCTATGCCTTTTTATATTTCATGGGTACCCAGTACAGTAGCTTGGCTTAGGGAGAATATGAAGATTATAAACTCTCTAAGGGCAAAGGCCATGTCTTTTGTTTCTGTGTTACCTTCATTTCCTGAGGGTCTTCCCCTCTTAGATCTATTTTTTCTTAAAGAGGCCATTCTTTGCCTCATTTTTAAAGTCTTAATCACTGAATGAGCATTGCCTCAGTCAAACTGAGCCTTATTAAAGACCTTAGTTTGAAAAGGCCAAGGTCCCACCGCTGCATGCTGGAGATGACCCTCCTCATCCATATCTGGCCGCTGGACTCAGATGGCTCTGGAGGAGAAAGTGAGGCTGGTGACTTTGCACAGCCCTCCCTAACTTAAATCCTGTTCATTTACATATCATGGCATCACCTCCCTGATGTCAGGGTCCTCTTCGACCACCAAGGACAAACAACAAACAGCAGCAGCAGCAGCAGCACCTTCATTTTCATATATAACCCTCCTCCCTTTCCCATCCTGAGAACCATTCCCCATAGCAAAGAATCAAAAAGAGGAAAACAAAGCAGTTAAGCTAGTCAGTGGAATCTGAGAGCGTCTTCAATGTTCTGTACCCAGAGTCCCCATCTCCAAAGAGAAAAAGAAGAGGTTCTCATCTGCTTTTTGGAGGCCTATGCCTTTTAATTTAGCTCTGTATCTCCCTCTGTGCCTAGAATGGTTCGTCATACATAGAAGCACTTAATACATGTTTGGTAAATGAACAAATGATTAATAACTTTAAAAATAATGAGGTTAGTTAAAATAATTGTGCTACTCAAGCCCAAAGTGATTGCCTGTGGCTTGTCTGGTCATACATAGATGGCCAGAATCTCATCTTCTTACCAGGAAGCTGATTGGTGACCAAGGATGTTTAGAATTACACAGGTTGTCCCAAAAGTCTTAGTGTGTTTTAAAGCTCTGAGGGTAAGTTCTTTTTTTTTTATTTAATATATTTAGTTTTCAGCTTTGATTTTCACAAGAGTTTGAATTACAAATTTTCTCCCCATTTCTACCATCCCTCCACTACAAGATGGTGTATATTCTGGTTGCCCTGTTCCCCGGTCAGCCCTCCCTTCTGTCACCCCACTCCTGTCCCATCCCCTTTTCCCTTTCTTTCTTGTAGGGCAAGATAAATTTCTACGCCCCATTGGCTGTGCATCTTATTTTCTAGTTACATTCAAAAACTTTTTTTTTGTTTTTGAACATCTGTTTTTAAAACTTTGAGTTCCAAATTCTCTCCCCTCTTCCCTTCCTACCCACCCTCCCTAAGAAGTCAAGCAATTCAACATAGGCCACATGCATATCATTTTGTATAACCCTTCCACAATACTCATGTTGTGAAAGACTAACTATATTTTGCTTCTTCCTAACCTATCCCCCTTTATCCAATTTTCTCCCTTGACCCTGTCCCTTTCCGAAAGTGTTTGTTTTTGATTACCTCCTCCCCCATCTGCCCTCCCTTCTATCATCCCACCTTTTTTATCTTCATCCTCCTTTCCTGTGGGTAAGATACCCAATTGAGTGTGTATGGTATTCTCTTCTCGGGTCAAATCTGACGAGAGCAAGATTCGCTCATTCCCCCTCACCTGCCTTCTCTTCTCTTCCTACAGAACTGCTTTTTCTTGCCACTTTATGTGACATAATTTACCCCATTATATCTCTCTCTTTCTCCCCCTCTCAATATATTCCTCTCTCATCCCTTAATTTGATTTTATTTCTTTTAGATATCATCCCTTCATCTTCAACTCACCCTGTGCTCTCTCTGTCTCTCTCTCTCTGTCTCTCTCTCTCCATATATATATACATATATACATACATACACACATATGTACATATATATACATACACACACAGACACGTATAATATATATCATATATATATATATATATATGTGATATACATGCATATTCCCTTCAGCTACCCTAATACTGAGGTCTCATGGATCAAACACATCATCTTTCCATGTAGGAATGTAAACAAAACAGTTCAACTTTAGTAAGTCCCTTGCAATTTCTTTTTCTTGTTCTTTTTCTTGATTACCTTTTCATGCTTCTCTTTGATTCTTGTGTTTGAAAATCGAATTTTCTATTCAGCTCTGGTCTTTTCACTGAGAAACCTTGAAAGTCCTCTATTTTATTGAAAGTCCATATTTTGCCTTAGAGCATGATACTCAGTTTTGCTGGGTAGGTGATTCTTGGTTTTAATCCAGCTCCATTGACCTCTGGAATATCGTATTCCAAGCCTTTTGATCTCTTAATGTAGAAGCTGCTAGATCTTGGGTTATTCTGATTGTGTTTCCACAATACTCAAATTGTTTCTTTCTGGCTGCTTGAAGTATTTTCTCC
>JAQQSZ010013250.1:0-11801 GCA_028646595.1 Phalanger gymnotis | reverse complement strand
GGATGCCAGGGCACTTTCCGCTCGTCTCCTGGTCTGGTAGGTCCGCGTCTGGTCTGTTTGGTCTGTTTGCGCCGTGCGCGCTGGGCTCAGCTCCGCTCCCCTCGGCTGGGGGCTGGGAGCTCAGTGTGGGACAGACCTTACCCAGAGACCATCCAGGCTGTCCTGGGCTGGGGCCCTGCTTCCCTCTGCCACTTTGTGGGTTCTGCAGCTCTAGAATTGGTTCAGAGCCATTGTTTTATAGGTTTTTGGAGGGACTTGGTGGGGAGCTCACGCCGGTCACTGCTTCCCAGCCGCCATCTTGACTCCACCCCTTATCAATCTTTCTTTAACACTTCTGAAACAACTTCCTGCTCCCGCATCTCTGCCAGCCCAGGAAAGATGCCTCCCTCTAAGTCAGGGGCACGGAACCTGCAGCCTCGAGGCCACATGTGGCCCTCTAGGACCTCAAGTGTAGCCTTTTGACTGAATCAAAACTTTATTGGTCTGTGAAGTGTGGATTCAGTCAAAGGGCCACACTTGAAGACCCAGAGGGCCACATGTGGTCTCAAGGCCACAGGAAGGATTTGTTCTGTGAAGTCTGGATTCGGTCAAAGGTCCACACTTGAAGACTAGAGGGACAAATGTGACTTCGAGTCCATAGATTCCCCACCCCTGCTTTAAGTGAATATAGAGGCAGCTAGACCAGAGCTAAGGCCCCTTGATCAACCCTCTGAAGAGTAACTGCTTTGTTCCCCATGTCTCTAAAAGAACAAAATTATGGTAACAATCCACATAAGAGAAGGAAAAAGTCAGATTCCTTGAGTAAATGGAAGTTGGGGTGGTACTGACCTAGTGGAAAGTAGAATTCTTAAAGGGAGTAGTCAGAGAGAGCTTGGATGGTCTCAGGGAAATGATTCTACAAAGATGGGGTAAAAGTGGTCATTGCTGTGTTTAATGAAGCAAACTGTTACCTTTGCTGTTACCTCAACTCTGGGTCCTCACTTAATCTTAACAGTGAAATATCCCTTGTTGAAGAAGCCTGTAAAGCAAGACTTAACAATGACATGGGGGAGAGCTATCTAAGGGTATGACATTTCTCCATCTAAATTGAGTCACTTTGATTAGAATAATAATAAATCAATTTTTAAAAGTTTCTGTCAGGCTTGTACCTACCACACAAAGTATAGATTTGGATGCCCAGACATTGTTGCCATGCAGTCCCACCATTTTTATATTACTTTATTCATTGTACTGAGGGTTAGAGGCTAATGCTATTTTTGTCTAGTTGAGGTGGTACAATGGATAGAGCTCATCTGTGTGTTCAAATCTGGCCTCAGATGTTTACTTACTGTGTGACCCTGGGCAAGTCGCTTCATGCCGTTTGCCTCAGTTTCCTCATCTGTAAAATGAGCTGGAGAAGGAAATGGCAAGAAAACCCAAATGGGGTCATGGAGAGTTGGACGCCACTGAACAGCAACAACAACAGCATTCATTGTAGTGACCATTAGAGTCTGATGCTATTCTCCTGCCGAGTCCTAATTCTTCCTATTCTAAGATAATGAAAAGAGTACCTGATTTGTCACCTTTAGAAGACCTGCATTCAAATTCTGATTCTGCTACTTGGCTATTTAACCTAAAAATACAATATGATAGGCTTTTATTATTAGCCTACATTGTGCCAGGCTTCTGAGGATACAAATCAGAAAAATATAGTCCCTGCCCTCAAAGAGTTTACCATCGAACGGGGGAAGACTATGCACAAAAGAAAGCCGAAAAGGGGAGTGGGCAGAGGATATCTGCCTTCCTCTCTCCCAGCCTCAGTTCCCCTCCCAAGTAAAATGAAGCATGTGGACTGCCAGCTCTAGCACTCTGTGTCTGCTGTCATAAAATGGACCCCTCAAAGATGGGGATTTAATGCAGACTCTGGTTCCCCCAGACCCTTGTGGTTTGAATTAATGAGTTTCCCTGAGTTCTGCTCAAAGGAATTGCTTCTTGTCTAATTGGTATTTCTGCTGTTTGCAAAGAATGATTTTTTTTCTCAGATCGAGAGTCATGTTTTATCAAATTGTCTGAAACTATGAACTCTACAAGGTTTCAGCAGTTCCTCTAGCTAGCAAAATGTGTTAAGATGAAGCTCACTCTTCTCACATCTACTGGTTCCAGAGATGGGCTGGGGCGGGGGAAGGGGGGAGAGACAGCATTTTTAGAAGGCTGCGTAGACGTTTTTCTTTGGTCCTCTACTTCATGACAGTGGTTAAAAAAGTATACTGGTCCTGGAGTAAGGGAAGATCAGAGTTCTAACCTCTGAAGCTTAATAGCTGTGTGATCATGGGGACCTCTCAGTCTTAGTTTCCTCAAAAGGGGGATAAAAACGTCCTTTACCTCCCAGGGTCATTGTGAAGGTCAAATGAGCTAAATATATGCAAAACCTTAAAATGCTACAGAAATATTAATTATTGTTATTGCTGAGAAGCATCTTGGTATGGTGGATAGGGAGCTGGCCTGAGAGTCAGGAAGTGCGAGTCTGGCCTCGAAGCACCGATGGCTACATCCCAGCATGGTGATCCTGGGCAATCCACCCAACTTCCAGTAGTTGGGGCAACCCTTTAAGATTCAAAGGTCCAGATCTGCATTGGGAGAGGAAGTTTGGCCACTGGGAGTTTCTTTGTTGTTGTCGTTAAGACATTTCAGTTTTGTCCAACTCTCTGTGACCCCATTTGGGGTTTTCTTGGCAAGGATATTGGAATGGTTTGCCATTTCCTTCTCAAGCTCATTTTACAGGTGAGAAAACTGAGGCAAACAGGGTGAAATGACTTGACCAGTGTCACACAACTAGTAAGTGTCTGAGACTGGATTTGAATTCATGTGGATGAGTCATCCTGATTCCAAGCCCAGTGCTCTATCTACCATGCCAACTAGCTGCCTGTTTGTTTCTTAGATCCTCTTAAAAATGTGTGTGTGTGTGTAGTAATCTAGACATACATACATATATGTATGTTTATGTGTATATATAATACTATCATTAATTGAAATTGCTATTGTCTTCAAAAGTCTACTTTTCCAAACTACCTTTACTATTTTAAATTTATTTTATTTTTCAATGAACAAGTATTTATTTTCTCTTCCACCAACCTCCCCATCACTGAAAAAGAAAAACAAAACCTTTATAACTAATATACATAGTTTATATTTGTCAGAAATGTTTTGTTTTTCCTTCCTCAATGGGTTAGGGGAGGAAGGAGGGAGAGAACATAAATTATTGTTAATTGGAAAAGTAAAATTTAATTTAAATAAGCAAATGTGTATATTCAAGCAAAACGGATTGCTACATTGACTGGATCTGAGTTTGGGACACCCTTTATATGTCTCCTTCTGCACCCTGAGTCCCTCACCTCTCTCTAGAAGGTGATGGGTAATACATTTCATCATTGGTCCCCTGGAATTGTAGTTGGTCATTGCCTTGTTTAGAGTTCCTGAGTAAGACAGCTTGTATTGTCAACGTGGGCTTGACAGAATGGAAAGAGACCTGAACTTGGGGCCAAGAAACCTAAGTTTGACTCTTGGCTCTGCAATTTACCAGCTGTGTGACCCTTGGCCAGGAACTTCCTCTTCCTGAGCCCCAAATGGGGATGATAATCTTTGCACTGCCCATCTAACAGGATTGTTCCGAGAAAAACACTCCGAGGGCCTTAAAGTGTTCAGGACTCGACAGCCCGTGTTATCTTCTCCCCTTCCTCTGCCAAAGGCATCATTGCACAGTCCTGAGGTTGGCTTTCTAATTGGCCACTGGAGCTAGCATGAGAAATTGCTCATGTCAGCAGCCCTCTTCTGATCCTGTGAAATGCCAGAATTCCATAGGATGTGCTTTGGAAAATGTTGACATATAGGCTATCTTGGCCAAAAAAGAATAAGATCTCTTCCGAGACGTGGTAAAAGGAACAGGAATCTTAGCAACCCCAGGTAATCATTAACCTGCACTTGTATTCTTGACCTGAAATGCTGAAGGGACCAGGGAACTGTATCAAGTGAGTTTGGGTGATTTTTTAATTACTTAAGAATATGAATTTAATCATATGAAGTGACTTCGCCTGAGGATAGCTATGCCCTCTATTTGCACCATTTGGAAGTATTCGTTTTCCTGTCACTTGTCTTCTCTGTAGTTGACTTCTTTCTTGAGCTCTCTGTCCTCCCTCTCCCATTTTCCTCCCTTTTCTCCCTCTCCCCTCACCCTCTCCCTCTCTCAGATTCTCATTTTACAAGAACATCCCCACCCTTTGTTCTTGGGAATGGTCTATGATATTCAGAGTTCAAGTTGCTATGAAGCTCCCGACCAAGACAAATGATTAAAAATAATAACCCTGATTGAAAGCAGGGCAAGTCAGTAGGAAGAGGCTGGGTTGCCTTAGAGCAGGGGTGGAGAACTCGAGGCCACATGTGACCTTCTAGGTCCTTGGATTCAGCCTTTTGATTGAGTCCAAGTTTTACAGAACAAATCCTTTTATTAAGGGGATTTGTTCTGTGAAGTTTGGATTCAGTCAAAAGGCCACACTTGAGGACCTAGAGGGCCCCATGTGGCTTCAGGCCCACAGGTTCCTCATCCCTGCCTTAAAGGATAGTGTGTTCTATCATTGGAGGACTCCAAGAAGCTATTGTATGCATATTGGGAATGCTGTAACACATAGAAAACTGGCCTTGGAGTCAGGAAGGGCCAGGCTCAAGTCTTGCTTCAAATTTACTAGTTGTGTAACCCTAGGCAAGTCAGTTAGACTGTCTGCCTCAGTTTTGTCATCTGTAAAATGGGAGTAATAATAGCACCTACCTCACAGGTCATTGAGGCTTGAGAATGCAATGGTGTAGAGATCATTGCAAACCTTAAATCACTATATAAAGTCAGCTGTTATTATTAATGGGGGTTCTTGTTGGGCTAAATGACTGCTGGGGTTCATTTCAACTCTGAGATTCTGTGAAAAGCAAAATGTGGGCACTGAAAGAAAGATCAAAGAATGCTTAGGTCTATTGGGTTGTCATTTGCTTTTTCCCTCCCACTGAGCACGTCCATATTTCTCATTTCTTGGTTTTGAGGTTAAACAATTCATTGTCTCTCAGAATAAGTTTCTATTTCATTTCTTTTCAGTTTTTGTCTCTGGTGAATCCAATACATTGAAGTCTGGATGAATATAATTCTTTTATGGATCTGTACTTAGGGACTCCCAAAAGGCTGCCACTCATATACCCCTTCAAATCACATACATTTTCTCTTTGAATATCCATCTTCTGTTGAGACAAACATTGGCTTCCAGAGCTCCTCTGAGAAATCATCACATTAGCAAGTCTGGTCAATGTGGACCATGATATTTCATGTCTCTTTCCGTACAACCCAAGACTCCCTCCAGATGCCAGAAGCTGTGGTGCAAGAGATGATTTCCTGTGGAGTATCTCAGAGGAAAAACCAAGGAAACCTGTGGCAGAGGCAAAGCTAGGGGGTAAACAGAACAATCTGCACCCAGGGCAAGCAGGGCAAAGTATGCCCTCAATTGGGATGGGAATGGACAACTCCCCATGGCGGAGAAGCAGAGAGCTGGGACACCATTATGAGGCTGCTGCTGGCAGGGTAATGGGGAAGAAATTCGAGCCATCTTATTGTCTGGTACCTATCTTTCTTATCCTAGTGTTCTAATGAACCTCTCATATCATCGATGCAGGTTATAGCCAGTATATAGCTGTCTGTCCTGTGTGACTTTCGTCCAGATTTTTGGATCATTAACTTAGAGCCAAAAGGAACTCCAGATACAGTCTAATCCAACCCTTCATTTCGCTATAGGGAAACTGAGGACCAAAGAGGTCCAAGATTATGCATAGGGCCACATGTCAAGAGCTAGGAGGAATCTCAGAGGCCCTTTGGTCAGTTAACTCTCTCATTTTGACAAGCATTTTTCTTTCCCTCTCACCCCCATGGGAGGAGAAAAATGTTTTAACAAATATGCATTGTTAAGCAAAACAGATTCCCACATTGATCAACTCCAAAAACATATATCTTCTTCTGCATCTTGAGCGCATTATCTGTCGGTCAAGATGTGGGTAGCATTAGTCCTCTGGAAACATGGTCTGTCATTGCATTCATCAGAGTTCTTTGAGATTTCAAAGTTTTTACAGTGTTGTTAAAGTTTATACCATTTTCCTGGTTCTGCTCATTTCACTGTGCGTCATCATTTGCTACAGCACAATAATATTTCATTACCTTCATATACCATAACTTATTCAATCATTCCACAATTGTTAGGTCATCCCTCAGTTTCCAGGTTTTTGGACAACACGTAAAATATCTGTGTACATATAGGTCCTTTTCCTCTTTGATCTTCTTGGGATCTCCAGGCCCAGTAGTGACATTGCTATAATTCTGTGCTTGATTCCCAATAGGTATCCAGAAAAGAGCGTAGCAATGCCCAGCTCTACTAACAGAACATCAGTGTGCCTGTTTTCCAAAAGCCTCCCTCCCCGCCCCCCAACATTGGTCATTTTCCTTTTTTATCATCTTTGCCCTCATGGGTATGAGGTAAAACCTCAGAATTGGTTCAATTTGCATTTCTCCAACTATTTAGTGATTTGAAACATGTCTTTTAATATGGCTATTGACAGTTTGAATTCCTTCCCTTGAGAACTGCCTGTTCATATTCTTTGATCATTTATCAATTATAGAATGACTCATTCTTATAAATTTCAATCAGTTATTTATATATCTTAGAAATGAGACCCTTATCACAAAAACTTCTTACAGAGATTTTTTTCTGCAGTTAATCAATTCCCTTCTAATCTTAGCTGTATTGGTTTTGTCTGTGCAAAAACATTTGGTGTTGGTTAAAAAAAAGAAAGGTCCATCAGTGGAACAGATGAGGTATACAACATACAGACGCAAACAAGCCTAGTAATCTAGTGTTTGGCAAACACGGAGACCCCAGCTACTGGACTAACGATTTGCTATCTGAACAAAACTGTGAGAAATTAGGTTCATACTAATACCTCAGAGCATTTACTAAGATAATTCCCAAATGAATAACTGGCCTAGCCATAAAAGATGACATCATCAATAAATCAGAGAGACAAGGGAAGAGATTACCTTTCAAATTTATGGATAGGGATTAGAGTTCATGATCAAGGGATAGAGGATCACAAAGAATAAAATTGCCAATTTTGCTTACACAATTTTTAATTGTACAATTACAGAGGAGGAAAATGAGGCCCAGGGAGGTGAAGTGACTTGCCCAGGGTCACACAAGTAGTCAGTGTCTGACTCCACAGCCAGTATCCTGTCCACTCTGACATGCTGCATCTTCATAGGCAGGTAGTACAAGTATCCTTATTCCCATTTCACAGATGATGAAACTAAAGCCCAAAGAGGGTCAACATCTTACCTAATGTCACAGCTGTTAAGTGTCAGCAATGGGATTTGAACCCATGTTTTTCTGACTTGAGATCCAGGGCTCAATTCCACAAACATTAATGAGTATATCAGAGCTTAACAGAATATCACAGCTGTCAAAAGACTCAAGGGTCACATAGCCACACCTAGATTCTTGCATGGTGGAGGAAGTTGTTTGATAGTATCAGTTCCTTGAAACTTCTTGGTCCAAAATTGCCCTTTCTATGCTTTTTGACATGAGCTTTGACCCTATAGGCAAGTAGCCCCTGGGTAGGACCCACCTATAACCAGAAGTGGGATGTCTAGTAATAATATGCCACATGTCTGTTTTTTAAAATTCATTTCAACAAATATGAATCAAGTACCTTCTTTGTGCTAGGTGTTGGGAAATTTTTTCTTTCTGTTCTTTTTTTGGTCTAGACCTGTTATTTTTAATAGGGTCATTGTATCAAACTCAAATAGAAATGAATGCCTGTGGGCAGCATATTAACTTTAAAAATCACAAATCAACATTATCTATGTTGTATTGTATTTTTATTTATCTTGTTAAACATTTTCCAATTATATTTTAATCTAGTTTGGGCAGCAATAAGGAATTTTGACATCTGTAGTATAGGGGACTCATAATAAGAAAAAAACCCTCTACCCCTGAATATCAGCACCTAATCTGTAATTTAGAAGCTTAGAGTCATCTGGGACACTGAGAGATTAGATAAATTGCCCAGGATCACATAGTCAATAAGTATTAGAGGCAAGAATTGAACCCAGGTCTTGCTGACTCCAAGGCAGATGCTCTGTCCACTATACCATGATGTAAACACAAAAACAAAATAGTCCCTGCCCGCAAGGAGCTTCCATTTTACTGGAGTGATATAGCAAGATTAAATTTAATAGAGTGAAATGTAAGGGGCCAAAAATTAACTTTATAAGTAAATGATGGGTGAGATATAGCTGGACTGCAGATGATCTGAAGAAGATCTGGGGCTCTTGGTGGATTGGAAGCTAAATATGAGTCAGTAGTGTGACATGGCAGCCAGGAAAGCTAGTGCCATCTCAAGTCTGGGATTAGGGAGGGGCCAGCCCTGTGGTCCACTGCCCTACTGAGACAACATTTGGAATCATGTATTTAACTCCGCATACCATGTTTTAGGAAGGCTGTTAATACTCTACGATGTGTCTATAGCATGTAACTAAGGTGACAGGCCTTGAGATCATGCTATATGAGGATCAGTTGAAGGAACTGGGAATGTTTAGCTAGGGAAAGAGAAGATTAGGAGGGATGCTGCCATCAGCTGTTCCAGGGACCCTGCTAGGACACTGATAAGAAGGTGGGGAATCCTAAAGCCTCTGGACCCTTTGACCTCACAAGGTCCTCCTTCAGCCAAGGGAAAGGAGAGGAGACTGAGACAGAGGCTGAGGGGCCCTCTTCCCCTCCAAGCAACTCCTTCTCAGGGACTTGTCCAGAACCACTTTCTCCTGGCTGGAGACTTGTTCCGTTCTCTAATGGCAGCTGGCTAATGGTTTTCTAAAGGGCCCAGAGGGTGTGACCAAGTTCTTAAAACAATACAGACTTTCCTGTCCTACCTAGGCCTTGTTCACAACTAGTGGATAGACCAAGATAGGCTCTCAGCTGATAAATATGTCAGATCTGGGGCAAAGACTAAGCATGGGATGGTGGGTGGTCTGGATCCCAGGCTAATGCAGTCTCAGTACCCCTTCACGCTCTTCAAAATTATTGAGAACACCCCAGAGAGCTTTTGTTGATGTGGGTTATATCTATTGATATTTACTATTTTAGTATCATTATGAAAATAACCTTGACCTTGTAGACCCTCTGAAAGAGTCTCCAGAACCCTCTGGCATTTACAGATTATGCATAGAAAACTGCCACAGTTTCAGAGTCTAATGGAGGGTGTGAGCCAGTCTTCCAGGGGTGGAGAACCTTTGGCCTGAAGGCCGCATGTGGCCCTCTAGGTCCTCAAGTACAGCCCTTTGACTGAATCCCAACTTCACAGAACAAATCTCCTTAATAAAAGGATTTGTTCTGTAAAACTTGGACTCAGTCAAAAGACTGCACTTAGGCCACTTGTGGCCTCAAAGCCACAGGTTCCTCACCCCTGCTTTAAACCCAGAAATGGCTGAGGGGCTTGGGAAGCTGGCTTCTATTTGGTGATGAAGGACCTTTGCTGACTCAGAAACTGTGCTATTTGATGACATGGCTTTTGCTTTGCTCACAATCCACCTAAAACGGCCAGGTCCTGCCTTGTGACTAGACTTGCCCAGGCCATTCTCAGGACACAGCATCACTACCTGCCATGAGGTTAGACCTGGAAGGAGAGCCTTGAATAGTCTGATCACCTGTCTCCCTTAACAGATCTCTCTCTGGCCACTGAGATTCTGCCTAGACCCATTCCTCAATTTTTAGCATATTCCTACTCCCTCCTGTTCTCCCCATCTCAGTGATTCTGATATCTGTTACTGTGCAAACCCTGCTTCTTATCCTCACTGTTCACTCTCTGACCTCCATGCCCTTTAACCCTATCATTCTCCTCCCCCTTATGTCCCACCCCAGACATACCCACCTCTTCCACTGTGTTCTCAGGAATGCCTGCTCTAAAATTGACAAGTTTGCTTTCATCTTAAATCTTTTCCTATCTTCTTGCACTCACTGAGACTCAGCTCCCTCCTGTTGATATAGTTTCCCTGGACACCCTTTCGGGTTATGGTTGTACTTTTGCACATACCCCACCCCCACTGACTGGTTAGGTGGGAGTGGTCAAGATATTCCTTGGTGTGCACTGTCATTTCCAGTCTCCCTCTACCATCAGTCAGTAATCCCTCCTTTGAGGTTCATTGAATCAAAATTGATCACCCAATTAAGATTCTGGTAGTTCTTATCAAGCAGGCCCCAGGGCATTCTCCTTCCTCACTCAGTGAGGAAAGGGCCTGGCTCACAGTCTTACTCTTCCACCCAATTCCTGCCCTCTCATTCTGGGGCAACAAAATACACATGGATACTCCCTCAAGTACTCTCTCTTCTTTAATCAGTTCCATTCTTGTCCCCTGCTCCATGAGTCTACCTCAACTGCACGCAGAGATAGTAACATCATTGATCTTGCCACTGCACAGAAGAGTTCCACTTCCCAGTACAGGAGTTCTGAAATTCCTTTATCTGATCTTAACCTTTGCCTTACCAAACCTCAATCCTGGGTTCCTCTCACCATCTGCTACCTTCAGCTCCTACTGCCCAGCAAAGTTGGAGAAAATCACAAAACCCAGTGACAAGATCCATTACAAATCTACAGTACGTTATTACAATTTCTCACTCACTCCATATCCAATCTGCTACCAAGTCCTGTTGATTTTTTCCTCCCTAATAGCTCTTGAATATCCCCCCCTTCTCTCTTCTGTTACTGCCACCATCCTAGTAAAAGTCCTTATCACCTCATGCCTAGATTACTGTAACAACCTGTAGATTGGTCTCCCTACACAAAGTCTCTCCCAACTCCAGTCTAATCTCTACTGAGCTGTCAAAGTGATCTTCCTAAAGCCCAGGTCTGACCATGTCACCTCCCTACTCAATGAACCCCATTGGCTCCCTATTACTTCCAGCATCAAATAGAAAATCCTGTCATTCAAAGCCCTTCATAACCTGCCCCACCTACCTTCCCAATATTTTTATACCTTATAGCTACCCCTCCTCCTACCAAGTAATCTGGGAGTTAGCGTCACTGACCTTACTGTTCCTCAAACAAGACATTCTATCTCCTGACCCTGGGCATTTTCATTGGCTATATACTATGCCCTCATCTCCACTTCCTGACTTCCCTCAAGTCTCATGTGAAATCCTACCTTCTACAGGAAGCCTTTCCCAACCCCTCTTAATCTGATCATTTCCAATTTATCTTTTATGTAGTTTGTATGTTGCCTTCCCATTACACTCTGAGCTCTTTGGGTGCAGGAACCATCTTTACCTTTCTTTGTATCCCCAGTGTTTAGCACAGTGCTTGGCACATCACAGGTACTTAATAAATGTTTATTGACTGGGGCCTCACCGCAGCAAGGCAATCCTTTTTCTTTTTTTTTAAATTTTATCATTTTTATTTAATATTTTAGTTTTCAACATTGATTTCCACAAGATTTTGAGTTACACGTTTTCTCCCCATTTCTACCCTCACCCTATTCCAAGATGGCATATATTCTGATTGTTTCATTCCCCAGTTAGCCCTCCCTTCTTTCACCCCACTTCCCTCCCCCCATCCCTTTTCCCCTTACTTTCTTGTAGGGCAGGATAGATTTCTATTCCCTATGCATCTGCTTTTAAAACTTGGAGTTCCAAATTCTCTCCTCTCTTCCCTTCCCATCTACCCTCCCAAGGAAGGCAAGCAATTCAACATAGATCACA
>JAQQSZ010013249.1:0-11801 GCA_028646595.1 Phalanger gymnotis | reverse complement strand
GGCTGTCTGGCAGCTTTCTGGGTGCTGGCTGTGGGTGGATCTGGACCCCCCACAGAAGCTGCTAGCTAGATTGTGGAAACACCCACCTCCTCCCATCCCTCCTTCCCTCCCTCCCTCTCTCCCTTTCTCCTTCTCTCTCTCTCTCTCTCTCTCTCTCTCTCTCTATATATATATATATATATAATATATACACACATATTATATATATATAGATAGATAGATAGATCTGTATCTACCTATGTGTCTCTATCTCTCTACCTGTCTAAATTTATCTCTATCTATCTATCTATCTATCTATCTATCTATCTATCTATCTATCTATCTATCTATCTATCTATCTATCCATCTCTATCTCTATCCATCTCTATCTCTATCTATCTATCTGTCTGTCTATCTATCTATCTATCTATCTATCTATCTATCTATCTATCTATCTATCTATATTAGTCATGGTGTTAGGCACTAAGATATAAATACAAAGAATGAAATAATCCCTGCTAGTGAGTTCCTTATATTCTGACAGAGACAAGTAAATATAAAATATGATTTACAAATAATAAGTTAATCCACGCAAATATACCTAGAGTTGTTTAATATAAGGTAGTAGGAGATCCCTACAGTTGAGAAGATTAGGAAAAAATGATTCAGAAGATAATATTTAGACTGCATGTTCAAGGAAGTGAGGGGTTGCTTCTGTGCAGAGGGGGTTGGTCTTGTAAGGAGAAAATGTATTGTAGGCATATGAGCTGATTAGTGCAAAAATCAGAGACAAGAGATAGAGCGTCATGTTTGAGGAATGGAAAAAAAAGACCAGTTTGGCTGACTAACAGAATGTGATTGAAAACAGTTAAAAAACAAAAGACAAACAAACAATTTTATTTCATGCAGGCACAGTTATTGATTGTAATAAGGTAACATAGTATACAGTCAAAGAACACTCGATTTGAAATGAGGAGACTTTTCTTTGAGTCTCTGGTCTACTTAACTTTTCTAGGCCTCTTCATCTGTATAGAGGGCTAACTATAAATCTATAATACAATCTTTAAAAGAAAAGCCATTTTGCCTTTGCATCTATCCCACTAAAAAAAGTCTGCACACAGAAGATAGAATTATACATGCATTAGAAGACTAGGTCACTCATCTTTTTTCTTACATATTTGTCATTATTAAAAGAAAGGACTTTTTGATGAAAATGAGATGAAAGAGAGGTGATAACTGTAACAAATAACCATAATATAAAAACGACAAAGTATCAATAAATCATTTTCTTTAAAAAATGGTGTGGAAAGTAAAGGGAGAGAACATTTGAAGAGCACTGACATGCTATTAGTGTGCTGCTCCAAATTGTTAGTGAATCATATTCATATTTATACATGACAAAAATGTTTGTGCATATTTGATCATTCTAGCATACATCTGGGAATAATAATGGTTATAGATCATTTTGTATTGTCCTTTGTAGAACTGCATTTATCATTATTATAATGATAGAATAGAAGAGTTCCATTTCCATAGCAAATTACTCCATCTTCCACCCTCACCCCCAACCCCCAGTCTTCTGAGATTAGTAGTGAAAGGTTCATCACAATTTAAAAGAAATCTTGGTTCAGGGAGGTTAATCTAGATACGAGTCAGAGGTAGAGTCAAACAAAGATCTTCTGTGAACTCTGGCTCTTTCTACAATTTAAAACAACCACTTTAAAGCCTTGGAAATAGCAAGATTACCTGTGGGAAGACACGATTAGTATCATAGATTTACAACTGGCAGAGACCTTAGATCATCTAATTCCACTCTCTCATTTGACAGATAGTGAAATTCAGAGAGGTCCAGGGACTTGATCAACACCACACATACTCAGTGAAAGGGCTTCAATTTGAGCCCTGACCGACTCTAAATCTGTGTTGTCTCCAAATTATGTATACAGTCTAAAGTACTGAGAGCTGTAACGGATTTTCTTCTCTTGGTTTTTTTGCTGACATGTTATCCAGGCATGGAAGCCTCCATCTGCTAATATCTACATTCAGCAGGGCACATGACCTTCTTAATGGACAGTTAAATGGCTATCATCTCCTGGGAATGTAGTCACTACACACAACAAGTTTCACAGAAAGTCAGGAGTTGTGGTCTCCAGCATGCTCCCCTCTCCCTGGCCAGCTCCCGCTGAGTCGTTTGCATGTAATAATAACACCACCGTGGAGACAGAGCATCCCATTTTCCAGCATGGGCAGAGGTAATGTGATCCATCACACTATGAGAAAGAGATGAGGGCTGTGAAAACACAGAATGGGGTGACTACCAACTGAGAAGGAGGAAAAATGTTTTCATTGGGATATCAAACTTTGACTACTTTAAAATTTGTGATTTCATCTAGAGGAGAAGTTTGGATTTTTATTTTAAGACTTATTTGCTTTATAGCTAACCTGAAATAAAAGGAGGGGTTGGCTTTGAGCTAATTCAGATGTACAAACAGAGTGAATATTCCAGTGATTTACTATAAACATGATGGCAAATAGGTTTTATAAACAGAATTATTTTATTTCAATGTAGAAGATATTTATTAAATTCCCTTTCTTTGCAGAACACTGCTGTATGCTCAGCAATTTATAAAACAATTCCATTTAATCTTCAAGGTTCTTTGTGTACTTCCCAATCATATTTATCAATACATGAGCATTATACTTCAGCTTCTCCTATTTTTTTTTTTTTGCTCCTCTCTTTCTCTCTGAATTAACCTATTTCAGCCTTTTGTCTCTTTCTCCATTTATTTCTCCACCTCTTTGTCTCTGTCTCTTTCTGACTCTTTGTCTCCATCTCTCTCTCTCTCTCTCTCTCTCTCTCTCTCTCTCTCTCTCTCTCTCTCTCTCCCTCTCAATATCTTTCTCTCTCTGTCTCTGTCTCTCAATGGCAAGGAGACTGACAAAAGTATTGTTTGATTTTTCCCCAGATAGGAGAATGAAATACGGAAGGTGTATGTGTGTGTGTGTGTGTGTGTGTGTGTTAGAGAGAGCTCGAAGGTGGAAGCAGTCTGTGAACTATTGGACTCAATAGATGCCTACATGTTGGACTGAAAATTGAAAATGAAGAATATCATTATCTCAAATTGAATAAAATTGTAAGCAGTTGGAGGCTTGTGTGGTTCACTGACCAGTTTAAGGAGTTATCTTCCTGGCAAGGATTGTGTATTTTTCCTGTCACTGCTATTTGGGACCTGGTGAATTTATCCACTCTCTATTTGCTTTCTTTCTCCTGCTTCATAGAGGCATGGATAGTTGACATGACTTACTCTTAATTTTCCTGTTCTCTCTAAAAACATTATTTGCTGTATGTTTCTTTTTTAATTTTTTTTCCTTTTTCAAGGGTGAAAGGCAGGGCAATTGGGGTTAATTGATTTGCCCAAGGTCACACAGTTATTTAAGTGTGTCAAGTGTCTGAAGCTGTATTTGAACTCAGCTCCTTCTGACTCCGGGGCTGGTGCTCTGTTCACTGTGCCACCTACCTGCCCCTGTTTGTTTCCTTATAATGAGATTTGTCTCTAGACAAAATAGGCTGATTTCTGTTGCATTCTTTTTGCGCTTTTGCTAAATAGCATTAGGACATGCAATAAAGGTCAAAAGGACCCTATGGACTAATAGCACTAGACTTTACTCTGACATTAAAACTACATGGAAGATATCTTTGCATTTCTCTATGACTCTCTTTCTGCTAGGAAGCACAGTGGATAGAGCTCTCAGCTTGGAGTCAGGAAGATATGAGTTTAAACAGAACCTTTGACTAGCTGGTTTAACTTAGACAAGTCACTTAACATCTGTCTGCTTTAGTTTCTATAACTGTAAAATGAGTGTAACATTAACATATCCCTCCTAGAGTTGCTATGAGGCTCAAATGAGAAAATATTTAAAAAGTACTTAATACAGTACCTAGTATTTAATTTGTTGTTGTTATTCAACTGTTTTCAGTCATGTTTGACTCTTTGTTATCCCATTTTGGGTTTTTTTGGTAAAGAAATGAGAATAGTTTGCCATTTCTTTTTCTAGCTCATTTGACAGATGAGGAAACTGAGGCAAGCAAGGTTAAATGATTTTCCCAGGGTGACACAGTTAGTAAGTATGTGTTCATATATGAACTCACAAAGATGAGTCTTTTTGACTCTAGGTCTGGCACTCTATTGTCAGAAAAAGTGATAGGAGACAGTGGCACAGGGCTGCCCAGCATCACATGCCTACATCAAAGAAGGCACTGTGCTTTATTAGCCAAGCAGAATTGCAGTAGCTCAAAAGAAACATGAGATGTTCAAGTTTAGAGATATCTCTGCTCTAAGTGTTCACGTAAGCTAGTTGTGCCCAACCTGTGGTGCAGCTTTCTGAGCTTGTATTGATCTGATCTGTCTCAATCAGACATACAATAATATACATATATACTTCCAATTATATGTATATATATATATATACATATATACACATATATGTTTCATTTAATAGAAACCTACACCTCCTCCCTTTCCCTTTTTTCCATTCTCTATACCATTTTCTTCCCAATCCCCCAGTCTCTAACTCTAGAGCCCTCATTGACCCTCCTTTCTCCATCACCCAGCATATATAATTCATTGCCAACTTTTATCAATTTTATTTCCTTAATGTCACTTAGTCTTGTTCCTTCTCACTGTTCAAACAGCTAAAACCTCATCCCAAGGGAAGGCATTGCAATTAAGAAGGCCCTCAAAAGGCCTTATTTCAGAAGGTTATCCTTTTTTTTAGAGAATTAAGATAAGCTAGGGAAGCTAGGAGGTAGAGTTTAGGAGGAAGAGAGGTCAAGGCATGGTGGATAAGAGATGAATGTGTCAGACAAACAGCAAGGAGATCAGTATCTCTAAGGCTCAGAGTATGTGGAGGTGACCAAAGTGTAAGAAGACTGGAAAGGTAGGAAGGGGCCAGCTTAAGAAAAACTTTAAAAATAAAACTGGCGATTTTATATTTAATTCTGGAGCAATAGGAAGTGAATGGATTTGGTTGAATATGGGTAGTGACATAGTCAGACTTACACTTTAGGAAGAGCCGTTTAACAGCTTAGTGGAGGATAAATTCAAGGGAGGAGGGTCTCAAGGCAGGCAGACCAACAACAATAGACTATCACAATAACACAAGTGTGAGATAAGAACCTACACTATGGTTGTTGTAGCATTGTAGGAGGAAGCAGGGAAGAGCAGACATGATAAAAAATAGAAATAAAAGGACTTGGAAATTCCTTAATAATGGGAAGGGGGAAGACTGAGGACTGAAGGATGACAACTAGGTTGTGAGCCTGAGTGAGTAGGAGGATGATGGTGTCTTCCATAGTAAGAATAATTTTAAAAAGATAGAAAGGAGAAAGGGAAATATTTTGGGGGAGGGGAGAGAGATAATGAGTCCAGTTTTGGACATAGACTCATCAGAGACAAACGTAAAAAAGTGAACCTAGATATTAAACTGTCCAACTTTTTGCCAATCAGACAAATAACCTGGCCCACATCATTACCAGTGTTCGTTTAGCTATTGGTTAAACACCTCCATGGATGTGGGACTCATGTGATCTTACCAAGAAATTCAGTTAAAAATATGATAACTCTAATATGTTCCTGACTATGGGGATCTAAAGATAGATCAATGCACAAATCATTAAGAGGTTAAAATCTAATAACAGAGCTGGTTTGTGACCATAAAAAAGTATAATGCAAATTACAAGAAAAGTGCAAAGTAAATGTCCAAATTTAGTGTTGTGGGTAATTTTGAGAAGGGTGAGATCATTTATAAGTTGGAGATCAGAGAAAGCCTTGGAGATGAGGATGTAGTATCTGGTTTGAAGCGGGGACTATATTGTGGAATGCTGACTTATTAAGATATTCTTTGGAAAGTGCACTGATCAGCTGAAGCACTGTTTGGAGGAATGAGGGGGGCAAAAGGACAAATTGTGATTATGTAAAAATCAAGGGTCATATGGAAGCAAGGAATTTATTCCATTGATCATTCAGTGGTCAGATTCAGCGTGGAAATTCACTCCAATGATTTATCAGTGACCATAGAACATCTGTCAGTTTACAGTAGGGAAGGGGAAGCAGGGATAAATCTAGGCATAAGGAAGGACTAAGGACAGAGGAGATTCAGATTGGAAGTGAGGATAAAATAGAGAATATTCAGGAAAATAATAATTGGTGAAATAATGCTTATTGCATATTCCAACAACATAATTGTTAGAGAGAAAAATAGAATTGCTATATTAGCCTGGTTTTACCATGTACTAGTAATAACTCAGAGGAAGCCATTGGACCCTGGAACAATTGTCTGAGTGACCAATAAAGTACCATATTCATTAATTGAATCAAACTCTTTAGACATTTGACTGTTTTCTTTCCTTCCTGCTACTACTATAGTGCTTTACAGACTGATAATGTCTTTTACACTAGACTTTCTTGTTGTATTACTTATCATCTCACGACTCTCTTTATTCCAGCAAACTATGGACTTTTTACACAGGGTCATTGATTTGACTCTTTACCACATTGGCTCTAGAGAGTCATTTCTCAAAGGCAGTGTATTTTCAGAGTTGCTGCAAACTGATGTATGATATGTTAGACCATTATAAATGGGGGAATAAAGAAGAATGCTTATGGAATTCTTTTCATTTCTCTTCTAATAAAACACATAATTAATCTAGCTACATTGAATATCATAGGAATGCATAAATAGTATGTGATGATGTGCATTGTAGGAACATTCAAGTAGTAAACAATTGTTAATTTCTGTAATATCTGATAAAAAATCCAACATGATGAAATATTCTGTATCACAGAAACAATTATCCATTCCAAAAGAATTGCAAGGTGACAACAATTATTTTCATGTAGGACTTACTTTTTCAAAATATCAAAATGTATTTAAAATATGCCAAATATTATGGATCACACTGGAAGAAAGGGCATGTATGTGACAGTGATAGGAGAAGAAAGATGGATTTTTTTTATAAAGGCACCCCTATAAAAAGGTATTAGGAGTAGTGAAATGATTTTAATTGACATAATCATACCTGTATGCATGGGATCTAGGATCCAATAATTGATTATCTCAGAGTAAATTAAATACAAAGATCTTATCACTTCTTTATAATTGAGTTTAGCTTAAATGAAGACTTACAGATCTAGCAAGACAATTTTAAAGAAAATTCATGAAGTTGCTAAATACCAGATAGGAAGATATAGACCGACAATTATATAAAGAAATTATGCCATACCAGGGAGTCTGACTCCAAAATTCAACTCAATAAATAATTGATGAGTTCCTGTTTCTCTTTAAGGACAAATGACAGGATATTTAGGTTAGTATAAAAAGAAAAAGAAGAAAAGAGAATGAAAGAAGGAGAGAGAGAGAGAGAGAGAGAGAGAGAGAGAGAGAAGGAGGGAAGAAAGAAAGGTGGGAAAGAAGAAGGAAGAGAGGGAGGGAAGAAAGAAAGAAGGAAGGAAGAAGAAAAAAAGAAGCTGACAGAGAAAAAGAGAAATAGAAAGAAAAAGAAAAGAAAGAAAGAAAGAATGAATTAGAGAGAAATGGAGGAAGGAAGGAAGGAAAGAAGGAAAGAAGGAATGAAGGAAGAAGTTTAACACTCAAACAGTTTACATTCAAATTGAAGGAATGCAGCAAAGACACACAAGAATAATAAACTATGTAAGAAACAATTGGTAAGGCTCTATCAAATATGAGGAGTTGGAAGTAGCACCTGAGCTGAGTCTTAAAGGGATTCCAAGTGATAAAGGTTAAGAGGAAGAACATTCTAGGTATAGAACACATCCTGTGCAAAGTCAAGGGGATAGGAAATGGAATTCTGAGTTTGAAGAATAGTTGGCAGGTAAATTTGTCTGTAATGTAGATTGAGTAAAGAGGAGTAATGTGAAATCAATTTGGAATGCTACATAGGAACTAGTTTACAAAGGGCTTAAATGTCAATAAAGGATTTATATTTTATCCTAGAAGCTCCAAGGCACTTTTGATGATTTTTGAATAGGGGAGTGACATGGAAAGTCCTGTGAACTACAAACAACATGTTGGCAGCTGTGGGTAGGATGACATGGAAAAGGGGAGAGAATGGAAACATTAATGATCCTACAAAGAAGATAGAGAAGGGGTAAGCAAAAAGGGAGACATTCCTTAGCTCCAAATACCTAAACTTCTTACTTCATGGAAATTAAAGTAAGTCAATCAGTGATCAAATGTGAAGACTGATGGCATAAGTTCCTCCCACAATTTGGCATAAAGCGCTTGACTAGAAGTACAAAATGAGTCATACGCTTTCTGAAATGGCCAATGTTTCATTAATGCTGCTTGTCTCTACGTATTGGTTTTTTTTTTCTGATGAAGGGCTCTATTGATAATGGCAAGAGTGGAGACAGTTGGTAGGAAGTGATGCAGATGAATTTTTTTAAGGACATCAAGAAAACCTTTATTTTTAAAGAAATTAAGACTTATCTAGACGGCAAAAAAAAAATAATTTTGAGAGGCAGCCTTGCCTAATTGAGAGAGTACTGTTCCCTGAGTAAACAGGCCTGGGTTCACTTCCTGCCTCTCACCTGTGCTCACTGTGAGAATTTCAATAAACATCATGATTTCTCAATACCATAGACAACTTTCTACTACTAGAAACTGCAGAATAGTTGATGTTTCACAATGATACTTGGAGTTCCTTCTAGGTAGCTCCCTATAACAATGAAAGCACAGGTCTGATAAGATAATGATGACAGAGGTAATAATATTAATAATAACAACAAAACAACAATAATAATCTTTAATCATAATAGATTGTTGGTGAGTTCATGTTTTAATCCTGGAATCCTTTCAAACTAATTGACATTTCCTGAGACTATCTTGGGAAGGAATGGAACGGGGCTTTTAAAAAGTCTGTTTTGAGTATTTAAACATTCGATAGCTAAAATCACCTGAGAGTTAGGATAGAAACAAAATTGTTGGTATGCTTGTGACAGCTGAAATAGATATCACTCTTATTTGCTATAGAACACACTGCATATTCTGATTTAGAGGAGCCATTTTTTCCCTTGTCATGAGATCTGAAAGAGTATACAGTGCATGCAGAATTTCCAGAATTTGCTCTTAAATGTCTTTTAATCGATTCTCCTTGTCATCCCAACAAGTCATTAAAGTTATAGAGTTTATAAAGAGGATATATTTTGCTTTTCTAATTCAATCAAACCAACAAGCCTATAATAAGCATTTACCACTAAGGCATTCTGCCAGGCACTAGAATCACAAAGGAAAGAACATTTAGGGATCTATGATAGTAACAGTTGAGAAGATGAGGAAGGACTTTCCATTAGAAGGGTCCTTGAGCTGAGAATTGAAGGAAAAATAACACCTCTTAGGACTGTTTTTTCTGGACTTTCTTGAATATTGATAGTCTGTGCCCTGGAGGAAAGCTGTCACTTCTCTCTTTTGAATTCTTGGGGTAATCTCATTGAGAGTCATTATATTTTCTAGTACTATCTAGCATTAGCACCTCCTCCCCAATGTGATTCTGTATTGATTATCATTCATGTTTACTTAGCTTTAAGAAGGTTATCACTGAGTAATAATATCAAGGACCGTTATGACAGAAACATTCCCCCAAGTTGAGAAAATTTTCTTCTTTAAGCACTAGGCTTTAGGGAGACAGGACTGAAACATAAAGAGTGCATATATCCAAAGAGTAAATTGACAATAAGTTGTTTTTATTCCCTTTTCTGGAGATTTCATATCTCCTTAGGTATAGTTTTCTGATGAATTCCAAGAGTCAATGCCCTCGAAAGCCCTGAAGCTACCTTTCACTGGTATGTCTTCTGACCAGTTGGAGTTCACAAGCTTGTCATCCAGGGGGAATCCCTCTCACAAGTTCTTCATTACTGGATTTAATCTCCACTCTACTAGACTCCTGATGGGTTTCAATTTCAAGCTGGCTTTCTGTGTTATGCATTGGCCCAGAGGAGTGTCTGATTCTTTCAGCCTATCAAAAGATATTTCCTATATTCATCAAATGATCATATAATGTCACTGTTCCCAAATTGATTAAGCATTTGATCACATCAAATTTATACCTTTCATTGTTTGCTTGAATAAATGGTCCATCTATGTTTATATTAATCAGTAGAAACTTCTATCCTTACATAAATAAGAGATCCATCCAGGACAAGAAGAGGAGGGAATAAACTGTGAACATTTGGGGACAGCAGTTAAAGTGTATGGAGACATGTGATTATATGTCCTGTGCTACAGCAAGGAGTCCAAATTCCCTAAACAACAGATGGTTGGAGAAGAAATAGGTACAATCAGACTAAGAAGAAATATTGGGACTAGACAATAAAAAGCCAAATAGAGGAGTTATAATTGATCCTAGAGATAATAGGAAGCAACTGGAGACTTCTGATTAGAGGAATGATAAGTTTGGATTAGCTCTTTGGGAAAAAAAATCACTTTGGCAACTGTATGGATGATGGGTTGGAGTGAGGACTTGCCTCAGGTAGACTAATTAGGAAACAATCACAATAATACAGGCATGGAATGAGGAGGGCTTGAACTAAGGTGGTAGCTCTGTGATGAGTAAGAAAAGGATGATGTTGGATTCCATGCCATCTTGGGGGGAAGTGGGGGAGGGAGGAGAAGAAAATCTAGAACTCAAAAACATGCAGAACTGAGGCTTATGAACTAAAAATTAAAAATCTTAATTTAAAAAAAAAAGGATAATATGAGACATCGTGGACATAGACAAGGTATAAATACTATCTATTGATTGATTTTATATGTGGGATGAAATGTAAAGAAGAGTCACTAGTAATGGGAAAATGCTGAGATTCTCAAGATTGTACCTTTAACAGAGCAATTGAGACTTGGCAAGAGCAATTGTTTTGGGGTAGAAGATTACGAAGTTGGTTTTGGACATATGCAGTTTCAGATGTTTTCCAGATATCCAGTTTAAATACCTAATACTATGTGGTACTGAAACTCAGGACATCCTGCATATCTAATTAATTGCCAATCTTGTTTTTATGCCTCCACAACATCTTATATCTGATTCCATCCAGCTACTCATATATCCATCAGCTCTTTCTTAGACTATTGCAATGGTCTCCCTACTTCAAATCCTTCCCATCAGTAAACCATTTTCCACAGAGCTGCCACAGTGATTTTCATTTACTGTAGATCTAACCATATTACTCTCTAAGTCAACACACTCCTGTGGCCAACTACCTATTGCCTCTAGAAAGGAGCATAAATATAGCAGCTAAGGGTTGCACTGGATTGAGTACAGGATTTAGAGCCAGGGTAACATGATTTTTAATCCTGCTTCAGATACTTACTAGCTGTGGGACTCTGGACAAGTGACTTAGTCTCTCTCTGTTTCAGTTTCCTTGTCTGTTAAATAGGGATAATCATAGCACCTATATCAGAGGGTCGCTATGAAAATCTAATGAGCTAATTCATGTAAAACATTCTTTGCACACTCTAAAGCACTCTGTAAATACTAGCCATTACTATTTTAATCATAAACTCCCCTGTTTGAGGTTTATTGTTGATCCCAACTTGGCAATAACATATCTTCCTAACTTCTTTATACTAAACTCACCTATACTAATTCTACAATCCAACCAAACTTTTCTTCTCCTTGAAAAAAAAATGGAGAGGGGGGGCGGAGCCAAGATGGCCACATGAAAACAGCGTCTAGCCGGAGCTCTCTCACAAGTTCTGTTGGATTCCTATAAAAAAGTGAATCTGAGCAGATTTGAGAGAGTTAGAAA
>JAQQSZ010013248.1:0-11802 GCA_028646595.1 Phalanger gymnotis | reverse complement strand
GGAAGGGAGGGCAGATGGGGATGAAGATAATCAAAAACAAATACTTTCGAAAAGGGACAGGGTTAAGGGAGAAAATTCAATAAAGGGGGATAGATTAGGAAGAAGCAAAATATAGTTAGTCTTTCACAACATGAGTATTGTGGAAGGGTTATACATAATGATACACATGTGGCCCATGTTGAATTGCTTGACTTCTTAGGGAGGGTGGATGGGAAAGGAAGAGGGGAGAGAATTTGGAACTCAAGGTTTTAAAAAAATAGATGTCCAAAAGTAAAAAAGTTTTTTTTTTTTTCACGCAACTAAAAAATAAGATGCACAGGCAATGGGGCATAGACATTTATCTTGCCCTACAAGAAAGGAAGGGAAAGGGGGATGGGAGGGGAATGGGGTGATGGAGGGGAAGGCAGACTGGGGAACAGGGCAATCAGAGTGTATGCCATCTTGGAGTGGGGGGGGGGGAAATGGGGAGAAAATTTGTAATTCAAACGCCTGTGAAAATCAATGCTGAAAACTAAACATATTAAAAATAAATTTTAAAAAATGGAAAAAAATACCTTGTTTTAAGACTAAGATGCAATTTAAAGGCCCTTTAGAGCCATTTGATTCTTTCCTGATTGGCTTTTAGGCATTAATTTTTAAGTTAATTATATTTTCAATTATTAATCTTTATTTTTTCCCTTCTCCCACCATATCTTCCCTTAGCTCCAAAGAAAATAATAACTCTTACAAAAAATAAGCCTAGTTGACCAAAACACATTCCCTTACTGGCCATGTCTAAAAACGTGAGACTTATTCTGCACATTAGGTATTATCTCTGTGTCAGGAAATGGGTAGCATACTTCATTGTTGGCCCTCTGGACTCATGATTGAGTTCTGCATCAATCCATACAAGCCATCTCAGAAACCATCTTTTCATTTCTTGTAGTACAGTAGTTTTTTCAGTAACTGATATCAGTAATTTTTTAGCCATTTTCTAATTATTTGCATGCTTTTAGATTCTACTTCTCTGCCACCCCAAAAAGAGATGCTACATATTTTTGTATATATCTAAAGATATATTACATATCTATATCATTATGTATAACATAATTCTTCCTTTTTTTGATGTCCTCGAGGTATAAGTCTAATACTGGTATTGCTGGGTCAGAGGTTACACAGTTTAGTAACTTTGTGAGCATCACTCCATAGATTGCCCTCTAAAATGGTTGGACTAATTCACAACTACACCAGCAGAATTTCATTGCTCCTGTTTACACACATAGTTTATCCAACAGTTGGATTTCTTCTCTTGAGAACCATCCCAGCTATTCGTATCCTTTGACAATTTGTCAATTGAAGAATCTCTCTTGTTCTTATCATTAGAATAATAATAATAAAACAAATAATGAGACCTTTATCAGAGATATTTGCTGAAAAGATTTTTTTTTTCTTAGCTGTTTTATTTCTCATCTTAAGGATATTGGATCCTTTTGTACTAATACTTTTAAATTTTATGTAATTAAAATTTTCCATTTTATATTCTGCGATCCTCTCTATGTAATATTTGGTCATGAACTCTTCCCCTGTCCGTAGTTGTCTGAATGATACTTTTTCCTTGTTTCTCTAATTTGAGATGTGACCTTTTATGCCTATCATATTTAGTGTGAGGTACTTGTCTAAACCTAATTTCTCTTATACTGCTGTCTATTTACCCCAGACGTTTTTGTTTTGTTTTGTTTGTCTGGGACATCATGGATTATTGAACACTAGGCTACTAGGTTGTTTTGTTATGTTGTGTAGCTAATCTGTTCCATTGATTGTACTCCTTAGTACCAACTCATTTCGATGACAGTTTTGTAGAAAATAGTTTAAAATCTGGTACTGCTAAACTTTCTTCTTTCCCATTTTTTTGCACTATTTTTCTTGAGATTCTTGGCATTTTTTCCTCCAGATAAATTTCATCATTTTTTAAAAGTTTTATAAAAGCAATCCTTTGGTAGTAATTAATTTGGATAATAGCATATTTCTTATATTAAATCCAATTGTTTATGACTATAATTATTTTTAATATATCTTATTTTTTCTCCATATTACATGTTAAAACAATTTCTAACATTTAAAAAATATTTTGAGTTACAAATTTTATCCCTCTCTCCCCTCACCATTCCCCCTTCCCTGAGATAGTAAGCAGTCAGATATAGGTTGTACACGTGCAGTCACATAAAACATTTTCATACTAATCATTTTGAATAAGACGACTTGAATAAAAGAAAGAAAGTTAGGAATAGCATGCTTCAGTCTATATTCAAACTATATCAATTCTTTCTCTCTCTGGAGTTGGATAGCATGCTTCATCATTAGTCCACTGGGATTGTCTTGGATCATTGTATTGGTGAGAATAGCTAAGTCATTCACAATTCTTCATTGCATAATATTGCTGTTACTCTGTACAGTGTTCCCCTTCTTCTGCTCGCTTCCCTTTGCATCAGTTGATGTAAGTCTTTTCAGGTTTTTCTGAGATCATCTGGCTTGTCAGATTGTAATTATTTTTATAAAATGTTTTGTAGTTTTATTCATATAATTCCTGTGTGTATCTTGAAAGGTAAGACTCCCAAGTCTGTGTAATAATTTTAAATTTTAAATAATCCATTTCTTCTGGCAGAGTTTCATTAGTAATATTTTCTGCTACTTTCTTTTAGAAATAATTTCTTTTCCTCGTTCTGTTAATTGTTTATCTTCCCTTTCTATTCTAGACTCACTCAACTAATTCATATGTTGGTAATAAACCAATTGTGGTAGATTATCTTTACAAAATTGTTCCTGAGGCTTTGCGGGAGCTCTGCAAACAGGAAAGTTGCCGCATCTTTACACTGCTAAGAATGGAGAGGCTTTCCATTGATGTGCTAACATACGAATCTCATAAATAACAAGATTTCTCAGCAGAACTCTGTTACAGAGTTTGATCATATTTATTTCTTTCATCATTTTTGTGACCTGAACTTGTAGTTAGTTTGTAAACTTCTTTCACCTTCTCTTTGTCAAGAGCGGTACTGTCTATGGATTTCTAGTCTCTACACCTTCAAAGACTCCAAACACAAATCATTAAGTGGGTATGGCTAGCATCTACATAAGAGCCGATGGCATTATTTCTGCTGGACTTGGGTGTACATACCAGAAAATCTACATATTGAATCCACTGAGATTTTCGTTCTTGTCTCAGCATACCTAACATGTTTATCAGGGTGTGAATGAAGTGTTCAGTTTGTTGACACACAGAGTGGAACACAAAAATGAGCTGACGAGTGAGGAGGGTGAAGGAACAGGTGCAAGTGTGTGGTGTTGAAGTCCGGAAAGACAGAACTACAGCCATGAGCAAAACAAAGGTTGGCCAGCCTAGGCCCCTCCCCCAAATGGAGGCACTGGAAGGAATTCACTAGAGAGAGGAGGAGACCACTATGGTGGAATGATGTACCAGGGTGAGAAGGTACCACTTGCTGAGGAAAGTTCCAGAGTGAGGCTGCAGCTGAGGTATGATTTTGAAGTCCAGAAAGTCAGAAGCATGGCTGAAATGGAAATGAAAGATGGCTGGCCTGGGTCTTTCTCCAAAATGGAGGCCCTATGAGCAACTCACCAGGGTGAAATATCTGTAGGAGAGTATGGATGAGGAAATATCCAAAGGCACTTGCTTCTGTGTGGCCTACTCTGCTTCTGCAGGGATAGTGGCAGAGCAGGGAAAGTGGCACAGATAATGCTAGGACAAACGATGTTTTTAAACCATGTAAAAACTTTAACTTATTGTTATTTCATTTGTGAGATTCCTGTCAAAGTATTGGAATACTGGAACAATTGAATACTACTAGGACAATTAGAACCTGTCAGTCTTGATGTTCTTGCTTCAAATTAAAAGAATGAGACAAAAGTCACAGCTAAAATGACTCCTAGGTTCTCCCTAGAAGAGCAAATAAAGGAGTTGGAAGAGGTGGTCTTATGCACCCATTGACAACAAAAAATGTTTCATAGGTCTTTTTAACATCTTGAGCTTCATTACTTTTCAGGACTCAAAATCCCATTCATGTCTGCATATTCTCGTGAGTTCAAGAGTTCAGTCATTCAAATTTTCTTTCCTTTGAAGTTTTTTTTTTCGGTTGTTGAGTGAATGTCAATGGTAACTGTTTCTCTTTTGAATGTCAAGCCTGAGGGTCTTCCCCTCCCAGCTTGATTTTTTTTTTCTTTTTCTAATTAAAGGGGCTATGCCTTGACTCACTTCTTAAAGATGCCTATTGACCATTCACACATTACCTCACTCTAAGTGAGTACAGGAAAAGGCCTTAGCCCAAAAGGGCCAGGGTCTCCCATTGCATCCTGGGCCATCTCCAGGCATCCTGGTGAATATCTGGTCACTGGATCCAGATGGCTCTGGTGGATAAAGTGAGGCTAGTGAGCTTGCATGGCCCTCCCTCACTAAAATCACAGTCAACTGTGAGTCATGTCATCATTTCCCTGTTGCCATGGTCAAAAACAAAGGACAAACACAACTACCTTTTTTTCTGTTTACTTGCAGAATTTGTTGTTTCTCAATGGAATTTAAAACTTTTAAAATTTAACCACTATATGTGTTAAGTTTACAACCTTGTGTTCTTTTTTTTTGGAGGGGATCTATGGGATTTGTTTAGCTGGTACTTTTGTTTTCAGGAGTTCTGGATAGTTTCCTTGTATTATGGTGTTCAGAATTTGTTTCATTGTGGTCAGTCCGTGTCTATGTGTCTTGTTTTGCTTATATGGAAAGCATATTTGCTTTTTTATTCTGTTCTTCCAGATTGTCCTCCTGTGTATTTGCATTCCAAATCATTTGTCTTCTGTTTATTTGATGATATCCAACATTTTGCCAATTATTTCCGCTGAGCAGGTTATAAATTCTGCTTTCATAATTCACTTTTCTCTTTTAAGTCACTCAGGAACAGCATGACCCATGTCCTCAAAATCCACAGGATTTTGTGTTATTTATAAATGAAGGCCATATTTCCTTCTGCTATTAATGTCTTCCTTATCAGTTTATCTATTTTGCTTTAAAGTCTTTCTCCTGAGATCTTAGGTAATTTCAATTTTTTCCTCTTATTTTCCCTTGTTTCTCTCATGTTCCCTCCCCTTCTGATGGTTTTTGGATCTCAAAACATCTCAACCTCCTCCCATGCTAGCACTCTTAAGTCTCCAAGTAACTTTTAGGGAGACAGAACTGGTCCAGCTCATGCCGCCTATGAGTGCTAAAAAGTCCCCCCTCCCCATTTATAGTATCCTGCCCTGTTCCCTCTTTTCCTCAGTTTTCTGGGCCATGCTGTGGCTATTGCTACCCGGGCAAGTTTCTACCATTTGGAGTTTGGATCTCTGAGTAACTGGGAGAAGCGGGGGGCGGGGGGGGGAGAGAGGGGAGAGGTTCAAAGTGTGGAATTGAGTTCTATTTCCAGCCCAGACATGGGTCCTGCCTCATTTCCTCTGTTCTTCTCTTCTTTTGCAGAGCTCTACTGAAGCATAGAATGCTTCTGTGTTACTGGCTATTGAGGTCTTGGCAAGTTACTGCAGTTTGATGTGAGGATCTCTAGGCACTGGAAAGGTGTCAGGGTATGAGATTACATTCTGTTGCATTATGTTGGGTCAGGCCTAGCTGCCAGGAGTGTGGTGGAAGGTAGGGATGCATTGAGGCATCTTGATTTCAGTATTCATGATAAGTATTTGTGGAAAGGCCACCTTGAAAATAATTACAGTTTATACACTAATATCTTTTGAAGATTGAGAAATTATGTGGCCTCAAGAAAACTCTCCAAATTAAACCAATATTTTGCTGCTCAGTGAATTTAGTGCAAAGGTGGCAGTGCGGGTAGGACATGCAGTGGAACATAGGAATGCAGAGAGTAAGGAATGACAAATCAGTAATATATAGAATGCAGAGAAACTTCATTCATATACACCATGAGTACTTCACTCAAGAATTAGAAAGTACTGGACACGATTGGTGCCAAATAATATACGAATGAAGTTAACTATATTTTAGCAGACAGTACTTGTTACTGAGGTGGTCATTCTTGAACCAGATACCTACAAACAATCAGGATACCAGTCTCTCGTTACAAAGATCAAAATTATTACACATCTAGAAAAATCAAAATTTTTTCAAAAGGACATCCCCCTTTGATGTTCAATTAAAACTACTCCAACCTGATCTATTTGAGTGTTTCAAATTCATTCTGGATGGAAGAAAAAATAGGTGCCAATTTCATATGGAAGTTTGAGGTAAATATATTGCCATAGTGAATACATCAGAAAACTTAAACAGTACCTTTGTTAGCAAACACTTGATGAACTTGCCAAGAAGACAGATTTTGGCAGTCAAGGGCAGCACCAGTTTAGAATATAAGCTCATTTATAAAAGCTTACAGAAAAACATATTGGAATATTATAAGCAGTGTCTTCTTAAAACCAAGACAAGCAGTGGAGGGTAAAACCAGTTTTAAAGAAAGCCTGGCAAAAGCCCCAACTAAATAAAGTCATCCTGGTAGTATGCTAGGATAAATATGTAAAGATTATAAAAACATAAGACAGATAGAAATATCTGAAAAGATGTTCATACGTTTATATACAAACTTTTTACCATCAAGGAAAGTGGAGTTACTACACTTGGTCTTTAACTCTTAGTTCCTCTATAAGAATACATAGAGGAGGTAGAAAGGGCACTAAAGAGAACAAAGGGAGGACAAGCAGCTGGGTTAGAGCAGGTGCATGTAGAAGAGATGCCACATCCAGGCACCACGCTCAGTGCTAGGGATACAGATTCAAGCAAACAAAGACTATCCTTGCATTCAAGGAGATTACATTCTAATAGAAGACAGATCTGTTATAAATGAAAGAAAAAGCATTTGTCACATCCAGGCACCACGCTGGATGCTAAGGATACAGATTCAAGCAAACAAAGACTCTCCTTGCTTCCAAGGAGATTATATTCCAATAGAAGACAACAGACAACTGGGAAGGGCATAGGGGAGGCCATGTTTGTGTGGTGACACATACCTGGATTCTGAGAAAGACAAGACAAAAACTCATCTGTTAGAGACCAGGGTCCAAGTTCAAATAGCTGGATGTAGAAAGCATTGTTTAGAAATGTCGAAGTATACATAAAGGAGATGAATGCTGAAAGTGACACATTGAGATAATATTGAGGGCTAAACTTAGGAGCTATTGGAAGGAGAAGATGACACTAGAAATTTGAAAAAATATCAATACCCAAAATAGGAGATCAAGAGAAGTCAACAGTTACTTATATAACAACATTAAATTTTTTTGAGTATACACTAAGGGCACCTTTGATGAGAGTAGAGAGCAAGTAGACTTTCATAGGCAATATTCTGTGATAGACCACATTTTTACCATCACACAGTTAACTGAAAGATGTAGATAAGATCTCATTATGCCTAAATAATTTGACTATCCAAAGCTTTTCATTTAAAAAGCAAAATTCTATTTATAACTTTCTTGCAACAAAGGTGTTTCCTGTGCACACACTAAAATTATGCAAGATTTCTTGAAAAATGTGTTATCAGAGTTCTATAACCTTGTCCAATGATCTTCTGATCATAAATCTTAGAAGAGGCATAAAACATGGAGACAAATGCTCATCAAAGGTATTTGCAACTGTTGTGAAGGTGAACCAATCCAGAGTCCAAATTTAAGAGGGATAGACTCAATTCAGGGCTTCTTCACCTTTCCTATATCATGGAACCCCTTTGGGAGTCTGGGAAAGTCTATGGACCCTTTCTCAGAATGTGTTTAAACGCTTAACAAAATACGCAGAATTACAGAGGAAAACAATTATGTTGAAATGCAGTTATCAAAATATTTTTCAAAAAGTTCACTGGTTTTAGATTAAGAGCCCTTGATCTACAGATGGTGAGGATTTTCCAATTGTTCTTTTTTGTGGATGACATTGTGTGGTTGCTGCTTTGAGTCCTAGAGAATCTTCTGGATGAGAGCCAAAAAAAAAACCCACTCAAAAAAGTTCGACTTAATTATCCACAAAGGAAAAATACAATGCTTATTGTCCAGACTATAATATGAAGTTAAGTGGAAAAACCTTTTAAGATCCATCCATCTATAGATATGTTTCTTGGTTAGATACTGCAAATGGACCAATTGGATATATAAGAGGAGGGTAGCAAACTTGATTGAAAATCTACTTCAACACCACCACATTTTTCATTTTCCATGAAATACCTATCTTTTTAATATGAGATTCCACCAATGTTATATTGCTGTGAGTCATGGAAGACTAGAGTTCCTGAAGAAATGAAAATAAATATTGCAGGAACTATAAAGTAAAACTGAAGTAAAGGATATCATCAGAGGCATGTATCATCAAAAAGATGTCATATGCTGAGAATGAGGGACAGCTGATGGACAGGATATATACAAAATCTTGGAATCTTAATAAAAATCAAGAAATGCTTCCAACGTGTTAGATGGATCCTTTGGAGGTGAATTTGGATAAGAATCTCATGAGATAGGTGGATGAGTTATAATCTACATCAGTGAAAGATTGAGAGAGAGAATACTTCTTAGACGCTTAGATGGACTTATCTTCTCTAGTTACCTGCCGATCCTGTATGAATCTTGTCCATGTCTTAATCTTCCTTAGGTACTCTACCCTAAATCCTGTGGATTTTTTTTTCTAGATCTTTTGACATTGTGGAGCTTGTGGGCTGCTTAATGGCCAGTTGTTTATGGTCATACATTTTTCTGATGACTTTGGGAGTACTTTCAGGTCAGGAGAGATAGGAGCCCCCTTAGGGAGAGATAATGTCCTGAAAGCATTTTGAGTCCATTTACTGCTTCACTTGAAATAGAACATGTTCACATAACCTGAATAGAGATGTTAGGTTTACCCTGCCACCACTTGTAACAAAATTCATGAATTTATGGCTTGATTTAGACTGAGTGAACTATGGGCCTCTATCAATTTTTAGTAGGAAAACAAATTTATTTTCATAGCATTTAGTAAAGAATGTCTGAAATTTGCTTCTAACTCTGTCCGGTGTTTAAGGGTTACCACCAAAAATAGCATTAGGAAAAGAACATTGTATTGATTTCTGAAGACCAACTCTGAGCCTCAGTTTTTCATCTTTAAAATGGGAATAATACCTTTTATCTGCATGAAAGGCTCTAAGAGTAAAAACCAGCTTGACATACAAAGATTTTCCTTTTATAACTGCTCATGATTCTCAAGATTGGTGGGTTTTCAAACAGAAAGATTGGTGAAAATGTAATTTTAGAGGGTACAGAGGAGGAGAAATCTGGAGGTTCCCTGCATTTCTTTTTGGATTTGAGGAGAATCACAGGGTAAAAAAGGCATAGATCATAGGTTTTAAAGCTTTGTGACATCAGGACTCTTTTATACTCTATTTTTTTAGTATGATATAGGCTTTCTTTTTAAAAAATTTATTTTTAATTTACAACATTCTCCAAGTTTTTGAGTTCCAAATTTTCTCTCCTTCCCGCTCCTCCCCCCTCCCTCTCAAGACAGCATGTAATCTGATACAGGTTCTACATATACCTTCACTTTGAACTTATTTACATAATAGTCCAGTTGTAAAGAAGAATTATAACCAATGGAATGAATCATAAGAAACAAAATCAAAAAAGAAGGAAAAAAAGAGCAAATAGTTTGCCTCAATCTGCATTCAGACTCTGTAATTCTTTCTCTGGATGTACATAGCTTTTTCCACCATGAGTCTTTTGGAGCTGTCTTTGAACCTTGCATTGATGAGAAAAACAAAGTCTATCAAAGTTTGTCCTTACAGATACTGTGTGTCTGTAATTGTGTATAATGTTCTCCTGGTTCTGCTCCCCTCACTCAGCATCAGTTCATACAAGTCTTTCCAGGTTATAATGAAGTCCCATTTGTTCCTCATTTCTTATAGCACAATAGTTTTCCATTACGTTCATATACCACAATTTGTCTAGCCATTCCCCTATTGATGGGCATCCCCTTGATTTCCAATTCTTTGCAACCACAACCCTTTCTCACTTTTGTGATCTCTTTGGGATACAACCCTAGAAGTGGTATTGCTGGGTTAAAGGGTATGCACATTTTTTATAGCCCAAATTGTTATCCAGAGTGACAGGATCAGTTCACGACTCCACCAACAATGTAACGATGTTCCAATTTTCCCACATCCTCTCCAGTATTTATCATTTTCCTGTTTTGTCATGTTAGCCAATCTGACAGGAGAGATGTGGTACCTAAAAGTTGTTTTCATTTGCATTTCTCTAATCGATAGAGATTTAGAGCTCTTTAACACTTTTAAAAATCATTGAGAACTCATCCTTAGAGAGCTTTTATTTACATGGATTATATCTATTGATATTTACCATATCGTAAAGGAAAATTGTCTTGAAAAAATAGCTTTGGTTTCATGGAGCCTCTGAAAGGATCTCAAGGAACTCTCCTCCAAGGGCCCTGGACCAGGTTAATGTAACACACAGGCATTACAGTTGAGAACAATGTCCCCACCAACCCCCATTCTTTCACCCACCCTGATTTGGCTCTCTTACTCTCATATCCACATACCCACTTAGTTGCCAAACCCCCCCTTTCTATCTCCACATCATCATTTATATGTGTCGCTACCTACCTACTCACACAGCCATTGCCCTCATTTTGGCCCTCCCCAGGCATTTCTTATGCTCTTTTTCCCCATATTTTTATTTTTTAATATTTTTAGTTTTCAACATTGATTTCCACAAGATTTTGAATTACAAATTTTCTCCCGATTTCTACCCTCTCCCACTCCAAGATGGCAGATATTCTGATTGCCCTGTTCCCCAGTCGGCCCTCCCTTCTGTCACCCCACTCCCTCCCTTATCCCTTGCCTCTTTCTCATAGGGCAAGATAGATTTCTATACCTCATTGCCTGTATATCTTATTTCCCAGTTGCATGTAAAAACAGGTTGTTTTGAGCATTTGCTTTTAGAACTTTGAGTTCCAAAATCTCTTCTTCTCTCTCCACCTACCCTCCTTGAAAGGGCAAGGATTCAACATAGGCCACACATGTATCATTATGCAAAACACTTCCATCATAGTCATGTTGTGAAAAACTATATTTCTATCCATTCTATCCTATCCCCCTTTATTCAGTTTTCTCCCATGGCCCTGTACCTTTTCAAAAGTGTTTGCTTTTGATTACCTCTACCCCCATCTGCCCTCCCTTTCATCCTCTCCTACCACCACTTTCCTGTAGGGTAAGGTACCCAATTGAGTGTGTTATTCCCGCCTTAAGTTAAATCTGATAGAGCAAGATCAACTCATTCCCTTTCACCTGCCCCCTCTTCCCTTCCAATAGAACTGCTTTTTCTTGCCACTTTTATATGAGATAATTTACCTCATTCTATCTCTCTTTCTTCTCCCAATATATTCCTCTCTCCCCGCTTAATTTTATTGTATATTTTTTAGATATCATCCGTTCATATTCAACTCACCCTGTGCCCTCTGTCTATATATATGTATATTCCCTTCAACTATGCTAATACAGAGAAAGATCTCATGAGTTACAAATACCATCTTTCCTTGTACAAATGTAAACAAAACAATTCAGCTTTAGTAAATCCCTTATGATTTCTCTTTCTGTTTACCTTTTCATGCTTCTCTTGAATCTTGTAAGATATTTGAAAGTCAAATTTTCTATTCAGACCTGGTCATTTCATCAAGAAAGCTTGAAACTCCTGTATTTTATCAAAAAGCCATATTTTGCCTTGGAGCATTATACTCAGTTTTGCTGGGTA
>JAQQSZ010013247.1:0-11802 GCA_028646595.1 Phalanger gymnotis | reverse complement strand
CTATCCTGTCCCCCTTTATTCAGTTTTCTCCTTTGACCCTGTTCCTTTTCAAAAGTGTTTGCTTTTGACTATCTCTTCCCCAAATCTACCCTCCCTTCTATCGTCCCCTCCTTATACCTCTCCTCGTTACTTTCCTATAGTATAAGATACCCAATTGACTGTGAATGTTATTCTCTCCTTAAGCTATATCTGATGAGAGCAAGATTCACCCATTCCCTTTTACCTACCCCTCTTACCTTCCATTACAACAGCTTTTTCTTGCCACTTTTATGTGAGATAATTTACCCCATTCTATCTCTCCCTTTCTACTTCTCCCAATATATTCCTCTCTCACCTCTTAATTTTATTTTTTAGATATCATCCCTTCATATTCAACTCACTCTGTACCCTCTTTCTATATATATGCATATATATGTATACACGCATGTACATATATGTATGTATGTATATTCCCTTCAACTACGCTAATACTGAGAAAGGTCTCATGAATTACAAATATCATTTTTAAATGTAAGAATGTAAACAAAACAGTTCAACTTTAGTAAGTCCTTCATGATTTCTCTTTCCTGTTTACCTTTTCATGCTTTGCTTGATTCTTGTATTTGAAAGTCAAATTTTCTATTTAGTTCTGGTTTTTTCATCAAGAATGTTTGAAAATTCTCTATTTCATTGAAAATGCATAGTTCACCCTGAAGTATTATACTCAGTTTTGCTGGGTAGGTGATTCTTGGTTTGATTCCTAGCCCCTTTGACTTCCAGAATATCATATTCCAAGCCCTTTGATCCCTTAATGTATAAGCTTCTAGATCTTATGTTATCCTGATTGTGTTTACACAATACTCAAATTATTTCTTTCTGGCTGCTTGAAATATTTTCTCCTTGACCTGGGAACTCTGGAATTTGGCTACAATATTCCCAGAAATTTTCTTCTTGGGATTTTTTCAAGAGGCAATGAGTTGATTCTTTCAATTTCCATTTCAACCTCTGGTTCTAGAATATCAGGGCAGTTTTCCTTGCTAATTTCTGGAAAGATGGTATCTAGGCTCTTTTTTTGATCATGGCTTTCAGGTAGTCCAATAATTTTTAAATTATCTCTCCTGGATCTATTTTCCAGTCATTTTTCTCATGAGATATGTCACATTGTCTTCCATTTTTTCATTCTTTTGGTTCTGTTTTATAATTTTTTGATTTCTCATAAAGTCACAAGCTTCTACTTGCTCCAATCTAATTTTTAAGGTGGTATTTTCTTCAGTGGTCTTTTTGACCCCTTTTCCATTTGGCTAATTATGCCCTTCAAGGCGCTTTTTGGAGCTATTTTGCCATTTGAGTTGGTCTATTTTTAAGGTATTATTTTCTTCAATATTTTTGGGGTCTTCTTTAGCAAGTCATTGACTTGTTTTTCATGATTTTCTTGCATCACTCTCATTTCTCTTCCCTTGTTTTCCTCTACTTCTCTTACTTGCTTTTCCAAATCCTTTTTGAGCTCATCCATGGCCTGAGACCAATTCATATTTTTCTTGGAGGCTTTTGATCTAGACTCTTTGACTTTGTTGACTTCTTCTGGCTATATGTTTGGGTCTTCTTTGTCACCAAAAAAGATTCCAAAGTCTGAGTCTGAATCTGAGACCCTTTTTTGCTGCCTGTTCATGTTCCCAGCCAACTATTTGACCCTTGAGTTTTTAGTTGGGGTATGACTGCTTGTAGAGTAGAGAGTACTTTTTCCCAAGCTTGAACGGCTGTGCTGTTGTTTTCAGAGCTATTTCTATACAGCAAGCTCTGCCACACCAGCACTCCTCCCCCAAGAGCCGCCAACCAGGTTTGTGGCCCAGATCCAGGCAGGCAAAGCAGGCTTTGCACTCCTGCTCCAATCTGCTGCTTAATTCCTTCCACCAGGTGGGCCTGAGACTGGAAGCAACTGCAGCATTAGCTCTGGAAGCAGCCTCAGAGCTGCACCACCTCAGCCGCCCCAGGGTGGTAGCTGACCGTGAACACCTTTCACTCTGTCCCAGAAGCTTTTCCCACTAACTTTCTCTGTTGTCTTTGGCGTTTGTGGGTTGAGAAGTCTGGTAACTGCTTCAGGGTTCTATGCCTGTTCAGCTTGGCTCTCAGTCTAGTTGGTCTTGGTGCAGCCCATGCTGGGCTCTGCTCTGCTGTGCTCCCAGCTCAGTGTGATAGACCCTTCCCAGTGACCATCCAGGCTGTCCTGGGCTAGACTCCCATTTCCCTTTGTTATTTTGTGTGTTCTGCAGCTCTAGAATTTGTTCAGAGCCATTTTTATAGGTGTTTGGGGGAACCTGGGGGTGGAGCTTAAGCAAGTCTCAACTTTCCAGCTGCCATCTTGGCTCCACCCCTCCATTCTAATTTTTAAGGCAGTATTTTCTTCAATGGATTCTGCCTTTTAAGGCATTCTTATCCTCGTTAGCTTTGTGGAGCCCTTTTGCCATTTGAATTAGTTTATTTTTAAGGTGTTATTTTTTCAGTATGTTTTTGGGTCTCCTTTAGCAAGTCGTTGATTTTCTTGTATCACTCTCCCAATTTCTCTTCCCAGTTTTACTTCTACTTCTCTAACTTGATTTTCCAAATCCCTTTTGAGCTATTCCATGACTTGAGACCAATTCATATTTTTCTCGGAGGGTTTTGATGTAGGCTCTTTGACTTTGTTGACTTCTTCTGGCTGTATTTTTTTGATGTTCTTTGTCACCAAAGAAAGATTCTATAGTCTGAGTCCTTTTACACTGCCTGCTCATTTTTCCAGCCAGTCACTTGGCTTTTGAGCTTTGTATTAGGGTATGACTGCTTTCAGAATTGAAAGTGCTTTGTCTCAAGCTTTAGGGGTTTTGCGCTGTGGTTTTCAGAGCTACTTTTAGTCTGAGGCGGTATGATACTGCTTTCCTGGCCTGTGCTCTGGTCTGTGAGTGTGTGCACTTCTTTTTGCCATGTAACTACCAGGAGGACTTTCTCTCCACAGCCGCCACAAGCTCTGGCACACCAGCATCCTTCTTCCCCAAGGACCACCAACCAGGACTGTGACCCAGACCCAAGCAGAGCAAAGCAAGAGAATGCTGCTTCAGAACGAACAAAGAGATCCCTGCACCCACACTCTGATCATCTGCTTGAAAACCCCCACAGTCTGTGGGCTTAGAGCTCAGGAAGCAGCTGCAGCAGCTGCAGCCACCTCTGCCACCCTGGGCCTGGGACCTCACCATGCATTTCTCTCATGCAGGTTCAATGGTTTTCCCACTGACCTGCTCAGTTGTCTTTGGCATTTGTGGGTTGAGAAGTCTGGAAACTGCCACAGCTACCAGTGATTCATTGCCCTGAGGTCTGCTCTGCCTGGTCTCTTTCAGCACAACGCACATGCAGGGCTGTGCTCTGCTCCCAGCACAGTGTGATAGACCCTTGCCAGCAACCATCCAGGCTGTCTTGGGGTGAAGATTTGTTTCACTCTGTTATTTCATGGGTTCTGTAGTTCTAGAATTTGTTTCCAGTCATTTTTTATGTGTTTTTGGAGGGATTTTGGGGAGAGCTCAAGTGAGTGCCTGTTTTCATGCCACCATCTTGGCTCTGCCCCACTGTGATCCACCAGAGTAATAACTATGGTGGGGTAACTGGGGATTTGTCCCAGGATGGTGAAATTTAGAGGATGATGACAGCACTTATATTTCTGTTTTGGGTGGAAACAACTAAGTGTTGAGCTTAATTAAAATGAATAATGAGTTAGAGAAGGAAGTAACTAAATGGAGTGCTTTCTTCCACTGGCTAGATGAATTCCTCCTTCTCCCTTATGCTTCTTACTCTGCTAGACTTCATAACCATGATTCAGTTGTCTTTTCAGTCCAGAATTCCCCTCAGTGCCTGTTTTTTTTTTGCCTTGGAATATCTTTTTGCCATACTGGTCTCCTTCTCCTATGGGTGAGTTCCTTCCAGGGGCCCCCACTTTGGAGATTGGTCATGGCTGGCTATGTATCACTCCCCTCCTTGCTGTGCATCTGATTCTCCTGGACTTTGCCACTTTACCTCCAGGATGTCTCCCCTCCCTTATCCCTTGCTTTTCGGGTCCCTTTTTTGTTTCATTTTCCCCAAGCAGAAGATAATATCCTTGAAGGAGGGGGACTTTCTTTTTGTTTCTGTTTGAATCCTCGGCATTTAGCACAGCTTACACAGTATGGACTAAATAAATGCTCGTTTTCTGCCCAACATTTATTCTGCTCCTTCATTCAATGCCTTAAGGCATACTTGTGTCTCTGACTCCCCCCAGCAAAGTGTCCTAGGGTTTCTCATATGTGACCTTGAGTTACAAGTTCTGAATTTTCTCTGTATCTTCTCATCCCTCAACTGACATTGTCTTTAAGAATTAATTAGAGGTCTTATCCCAGGGGAATTTTATGGTGTTTATTCCCCACTTTTAGAACTGCTAGTTGTATTTCTCATATTGGTCAGTCACAAATGGCTCTTGTCTTCACCAGCTGTAGATACTCATTAGGCCTCTATAAGTAGATGAGTGTGGATAATAAATCCTTTGGAGACTTCAACTTTTTAAAAATCTTAATTTATATATTATTTGGCTGAAAACAAATTACTGTATTTTCCATAACTATAACTTTGAATAGTGAGAATTAAAATAAATGTGACCCTTTCGTGTGGGTCATTGATACTAATGGGGACCTAGGTGTATACATTTACCTTGTAATTTCACAGTGTTTTGGGGGAAATTCATTAATATGAGGGTATACCATGTTTTAATTGTCAAGCATCCTTCAAATGGAGAAATATCCCTTTCTACTACTGGAGATTATATGTGTGGAATGGCTGCTTCTTGCTGTGCATGTGGGATAGAACAAATCTAGAAATATTCACACGGTGGGAATTAGAGTAAATTATGATATAACAACTCTAAGTGAATCTTTCAAACGTAAGAATGTATGGCAGCTAAAGTAAGGGCTCAGGAATTGGGTGGGAAGGACTAGGGCAAAATTAAGCTTGATGTAAAGAAAAACTTCCCAACAATTAATACTGTCTCACAGTGAAATGGACTGTCTCTGAGTGGCAGTAAATTTTCCTTTCTTGGGTCTTATAAAAAACAGTGGGATGTCCACTTACTAAATATGTTAGAGAGGGGATTGCTTTTTAGGTAGAAATAGAAGAGGACTGTGGTCCATTCCACCACTGAAATTCTGTGATTCTGTGAGGGGCATCAAGTTGGTATTGGTTGACTCTACTAGGGAAAAGGACATACCAGGATTTTCTCACATGAGAAAAGTTCAGGATCACATAGTAGATAGGCTAGATATTAGATTTAATAGGGAGAGGACTATTTCTCCCAGAAGATTGTGCAATCCATGAAGAGACATTTCTCAACATATTATTCTTTATTTTATTTTATCTTGTTTAAGAGTGTATCTCCCATTGTACTTTCTAGGAACATGGGTCAAATTGTGTGAAGTCACAGAGATTGGGAATGGTAGGTACATTTCAGGGAATAGCAACTAGAAAAGTTTGAGTGAAAAATGGGGTGAGTGAAAGGGATTAATGTGAAATAAGTCTAGAAAGATAGATTGAAACTAATAGATTGTGGAATCAAGTTGATATGTAAATCAACAGATATTTATTAAAAGCCTACTGTATCACATACCGTTCTTAGCACCGGGGATAAAAGGAAAAGCAAATGAATAAATCAAGCAAATATACATAACAAGTGAAAAACAAAACCAACCCAAACCAGTACCTGCTATGAAGGAGTTTACAGTCCAAAAGAGGAGATAATATGCCAACAACTATGCATAAGCCAGATATTGATGCCAATATGTATGTAATAAATGCACACATATACATATACATGTATGTATATGCATATAGACATAGATATATGATCAATTGGAGTTAATAAGCAGAAGGAAGGCACTAGGAGTAAAATGTATAGGAAAAGACTTCATGTAGAAGATAGAATTTTATATGAGACTTGAAGGAAGCAAACAATAGCAGGAGATAGAAATGAGGAAGGAGAAAACTCTAGCCAAGGTGGACTGTGGATGAAAATGCATGGCATTACAGTGATCAATGAGGATAGCAATCTACTGTTTGATAAACCCAAAGACTCCAGCTTCTGGGATAAGAACTCACTGTTTGACGAAAACTGCTGGGAAAACTGGAAAATAGTATGGCAGAAACTGGGCAGCGACCAATATCTTACACCCTATACCAAGATTAAGGTCAAAATAGATACATGATTTAGACATAAAGAGTGACACCATAAGCAAATGAGGAAAGCAAGGAAAAGTTTACCTGTCAGATCTATGGAGAAGGGAAGAAATTATGATCAAAAAGAGATAGAGAACATTATGAAATGCAAAGTGTATACTTTGGATTACATTAAATCAAAAAGGTTTTGCACCAACAAAGCCAATGCAACCAAGATTAGAAGGAAATCAGAAAAGTGGAAAATAATTTTTATAGTGAGTGTCTGATAAAAGCCTCATTTCTACAACACACAGAGGACTCAGTTAAATTTATAAGAATACAAGCCATTCCCAAATTTATAAATGGTCATAGGATATGAACAGGTAGTTTTCAGTTGAAGAAATTAAAACTATTTCTAATAATATGAAAAAATGCTCTAAATCAGTATTAATTAGAGAAATTCAAATTAAAAAAACTCTGAGGTACCATCTCATACTTACCAGATTGTCTAATATTATAAAAAAGGAAAATGATAAATATTGGAGGAAATGTGGGAAAATTTGAACACTAATACATTGTTGGTAGCATTGTGAATTGATCCAACAGATCCAAATCCTGGGGAGGAATTTGGAACTGTGACCAACTATGTATACCCTTTGATCCAGCAATAGCACTACTAGGTCTGTATCCCAAAGAGATGATAAAAAGGGAAAAGGACCCACATGTGCAAACATGTTTATAGTGGCTCTTTTCTTGGTGGTAAAGAATTGAAATTGAGGGGATGCCCATCAGTTGGGCAATGGCTGAACAAGTTGTGGTATATGAATGTAATGAAATCCTATTATTCTATAAGAAATGATGAACAAACAGATTTCCAAAGACTTGGAGACTTACATGAACTGTTGCTGAGTGAAGTGAGAAGAACCAGGAGAACATTGTACACAGGATCAACAGCATTGTGCCATGATCAACTTTGATAGACTTGACTCTTCTCAGAAACACAATGATCTAAGACAATTCCAAAAGACTCATGATGGAAAATGCTATTCACATCCAGAGAAATAATATAGAGTCTGAATGAAGATTGAAGCACACTATTTTCTCCCTCTTTTTTGTTTTTGTTTTTCATGTTTTTTCCTATTGTTCTGATTCTTTTTTTCACAACATGACTAAGGTGGAAATATGTTTAATATGTCATACATGTATAGCCTATATCAGATTGCATACTGCCTTGGGAGGGAGCAGGAGAGGGAGGGAGAAAAAATTGGCACTCAATCTCATAAAAGTGAATATTGAAAACTAAAAGTAAATAAAAAGAAAATGCACAGTGTTGGGAGATGGAATATGAGGCAGAGGATTTTAAATGCAAAGCTAGGAAATTTGTCTTTGATTCTAGGTATAATAGAGTCAATTACTATTTTTGATCCATGGAATAATGTGGTTAGAGTTGTATCTAAGAAATATTCTTTTGGTAGCTGTGTGTAATAGAGATCGAAGAAATCGAAGATTAGAATTGTTCAGTCAATTCGGAGGCTATTTCAGTAGTCCAGGTGAGAGGAAATGAAGACTTGAATTTAGGAAGTAGCAGTATGAATGGACAGAGGTAGGTACTTCTAAAAACCATGGAGGTAGGATTCACAAGACTTAGAACCTGATTAGATATGTGGAAATGGAGGAGTCAAGGGAAGCTCCAAGAGTATAAACTTTTGTCACTAGAAAGATCATAATATTATCAATAGAAATGTTATTTAGAACATGGATGGATTTAGCATGAAAGATCATCAGTTCTGTTTGGACATGTTCGGTTTGATATTCCAGTGGTATGTCCAGGTGGAGATAGCTAACAAGAAGATTATGGTGTAGAATAGACATTCATGAGAAATATTAGGTCTAGATATATAGATTTGGAACCTATATATGTCAAAAATGTAATTAAATCACCCATAGAAGTTGATGATGCTATGAAGAGAGAGAATATTTATCATCTATCTGTCTTTCTGTCTATCTATATTCATGCATCCATCCACCCACCTATCTGTCCATTGAAGGAGAGACAGTAGGCAGTCACCTTATTCAGTAGGAATGGATGAAGATTCAGCAAAGGGAGGATTATGGTTCTGTTTAGGGAGGAGAAGACCTAGAGCAGTGTCATGGAAGCTGAAGAATCAGAGGGCTTCCAGGAGGTGGGGATCGTCAGTAGTGTGAAGAGGTGCAGAGACCCCCAGTAGGATGAGGACTGAGAAAAGGACATTGGATTTAGGACTTAGCAATTCATTGGTAACCTTGGAAAGAATAAATCTGAAATCAGATTGTAGAGGCTTAAGGTGTGAGTTGGAGATGTGGAAATAGAAGTAGAGAGTATTGCATTTTTCTAGGGATTTTGGTGTAAAAGGCATAGGAGATACAGAGATGGGGAGAAGGGAATCAGTATTTTTTAATAGTACCTACTCTATTCCAAGCTCTGTGTTAAGAGCTTTACAAATTATTATATCATTTGATCCTCACAACAGCCTTGCAAGGTAGGTTCTAGCCTCATTGCCTTATCTCCTATACCACCTAGTTACTTAGGATGATAGAAGGTGATGGCTTGGCTGGATGAGAGAATCTGGACCATCTCTCTAAGGTGTTATAGGATAGTAGCTTGACTAGGGACAGTATCTTGAATATGTGGCAATTTGCAACTCAGCTCAAATATGCAGATTTAGGTGCTTTTGTTTCTCTTCTATCATAATTTCCACTTTGGACTTTGCACTTCATAAGTGGGTCTCCCTCTCCCCTACTGAGTTGGCTCAGGGTGACCTCACATTATGATGTTCCTTACCCCAAGCACTCAGGCAGTGCAATTCCAATATAGATTGAGACATCTCCTATGTCAAAAGTCTGGGGACTACATCTGAGTCTCTCTTTCCAGAGAGCATGGTTATTTAAATTACAACTTCTTGAAACATCTGGAGGAGATGAGGGAGTTAGGTAGCTGGTGGAATAGTAGTTAAAGTAGTGACACTGGCCTCAGATACTTACTAGCTATGAAATCCTGGGGAATTCATATAACCTCTGTCGGCATTTGTTTCCTCATGGGTAAAACAGGAATAATAATAGCATCCACTTCCCAGGGTTGTTTATGAAGATCAAATGAGATATTTGTAGAAAACCCTTAGCACAACACCTGGCACATAGTAGGCAATATATAAATGCTTATTCCCTCTCTTCCTCTCCCACTACCCTATATGTGCTGCTTGCCAGTGAGAGATTTATAGTCTTTGCACATTCGTATTGCTAGATCAGTTTGACATGTTTTCTACAAAGATGGATATCACAATTTGGATGAATATCCCCCCCCCACTCTCTTTTTATAGAACGAATGAGTAGGTCAAATTATTTTGTATTTATATAGGTTACTCAGTCTCGTGAGGTAGATGGTGTAAGTACTATAAAACCATTGTCTAGATGGGGAAACCAAAGTTTAGAAACATCCTATGTCTTGTCCATTATCATGTAAGAGCACATGTCAGAACTGGAATTTGAAGTCAGGTCTTTTTATTTTAATTCCAATGTGTTCACTCTTCTTGCCACCACTCACCTCTTTACTGTCTTCTCCCCTTTTTGCTGCTCACATGTTATACCTCCATATATTATACTCCCAACAGTAGTGACAAATTTGTCATGCATTTCAGCATACATTTTCTTGTTTTTTTTTGCATCTCTTTATATTAGTAATCGGAGGATCACAGAATAAGGTTATTTCTGTTAGATCTTTTGAAAAATTGTAACATTTTAATCTGTAAATGCATACTAAGTTGGCCCAGTGCATACACGCATTTTATACTTTTTAATAATTTTATTTTAGACTCAAACACCAGAACACAAATATGGAATAGAGAAAAGAAACAAAAAACATATCATGAACTTAAATATTGGAGCTTAAATACAAAGTAAGAAAGGAAAAAAAAGCATGTCATGTGCATGGCAGAACATAAGAGAGGATTCAAAATATGTAAATAACTTTTCACTTGCGGAAGGACTATATGATAAATAATACACCTTATGTTGATAACTTTCCATCTTTTCTTGTAAGTTTCTTTTGTTCTCTGCTGTGTACTTTTTTACTTTGTTCTTTTTTCCCCTTGACCCCCCGCTACAATTAAGTTTGCATGTTTCTCTATAGCTATATATATAAGCTACACATACACATATACATATTTACATTTATAGACATATACTTTCCCAAACAAATTCTGCTCTTTTTTAAAATCATTATTTATTTATTTAATATTTTTGGTTTTCAGCATTAGTTTTCACAAGAGTTTGAATTACAAATTTTCTCCCCATTTGTACCCTCTCCCCCACTCCAAGATGGCATACATTCTGATTATCCCTTTCCCCAGTCAGCCATCCCTTCTGTCACCCCACTCCCCCATCCCCTTTTCCCTTACTTTCTTGTAGGGCAAGATAGATGTTTATGTCCCATTGCCTGTATATCCTATTTCCTAGTTGCATGCAAAGACTTTTTTTTAATCATCTTCTTTTAAAACTTTGAGGTCCAAATTCTCTCCCCTCTTCCCTCCCCACCCACCCTCCCTAGGAAGGTAAGCAATTCAACATAGGCCACGTGTGTATCATTATGCAAAACCCTTCTACAATACTCATGTTGTGAAAGACTAACTATATTTTGCTCCTTCCTATCCTATCACCCTTTATCCAGTTTTCTCCCTTGACCCTGTCCCTTTTCAAGTGCTTGCTTTTGATTACCTCCTCCCCTATCTGCCCTCCCCCTTCTATCATCCCTCCTTTTTTTCTCCTTCCTCCTTCTTTCCTGTGGGATAAGATACCCAATTGAGTGTGTATGTTACTCCCTCCTCAGGTCAAATCTGATGAGAGCAAGATTCACTCAGTCCCCTTCACCTGCCCCCTCTTCCCTCCCAACAGAACTGATTTTTCTTGCCACTTTTATGTGAGATAATTTACCCCATTCTATCTCTTCCTTTCTCCCTGTCTCAATATATTCCTCTCTCATCCCTTAATTTGATTTTTTTTAGATATCATCCCTTCATGTTCAACTCATCCTGTGCACTCTGTATATATATATATACACACATACATACATACATATATGTGTGTGTGTGTGTGTGTGTAGATTCCCCTCAGCTACGCTAATACTGAGGTCTCATGAATTATACGCATCATCTTTCCATGTAGGAATATAAAAAAAGCAGTTCAACTTTAGTAAGTCTCTTGTTATTTTTCTTTCTTATTTACCTTTTCATGCTTCTCTTGATTCTTGTGTTTGAAAGTCAAATTTTGTATTCAGCTCTGGTCTTTTCGCTGAGAAAGCTTAAAAGTCCTCTGTTTTATTGAAAAGCCATATTTTACCTGGAGCATGATACTCAGTTTTGCTGGGTAGGTGATTCTTGGTTTTAATCCTAGCTCCACTGACCTCCAGAATATGGTATTCCAGGCCCTTTGATCTCTTAATGTAGAAGCTGCTAGATCTTGGGTTATTCTGATTGTGTTTCCACAATACCCAAATTGTTTCTTTCTGGCTGCTTGCAATATTTTCTCCTTGACCTGGGAACTCTGGAATTTGGCAACAATATTCCTAGGAGTTTTCTTTCTGGGATCTTTTTC
>JAQQSZ010013246.1:0-11802 GCA_028646595.1 Phalanger gymnotis | reverse complement strand
CTTCCCTCTGCCACTTTGTGGGTTCTGCAGCTCTAGAATTGGTTCAGAGCCATTGTTTTATAGGTTTTTGGAGGGACTTGGTGGGGAGCTCATGCCAGTCACTGCTTCCCAGCTGCCATCTTGGCTCCGCCCCCCCAGGTTTTCTCATTTTGACTTTCACTTCCCTCTCCTGAGGTCCAGGGAGGGTGAGGGACTAGCCTATTCTCTGTGGACATACCAAATTTATCTTTTTCAAGTGTACTATAACTCCTGTGTTACTCATGAGCTCTAAACTCTTCAGTGGTTCCCAGTGTCAACTGCATAAAGTTTAACTCTTCATTGCAGTCCCTCCTCAATCTGGCACTACCATACCCCCTTAGCTTTATAATTAAAATATAAGCTTCTTGAGGGCAGGGGGTATTTTTGCTTTTTCTCTCTATCTCCAGTCCTTAGCATTTTGTCACACACAGTAAGAATGTAATAAATACTTGTTAATTGTCGATAATTGTGTCTTTATCTTGTCAAAAGTGAATTCTTAGATCAAATACATTCATAATTGTAGAATTTGAAACAGAGTTTGAAACTAAATGCAAATTGTTGTTTAGATAACATGTTTCTGCCTTTCTGATCTGATCATCGGTGAAGAGAAGTGAGAGTTGATTTTTCAGTAGGGCATTCTTTTCTTTGAGCTTACCCAAAATATCTGACACGAACCCAGGTATGGTTGGTTATATCTTATATTGTTCACTTGTTGGTAATTCCCATAGGCCACTCTTTGGTTCTCAGTAATTCTTTTCTATGATTTCATGTCTTAATTCTCCTTACATTGAGAGGGAAACACTTCCTTTGTGTTTTTTTTCTCCTACTGTTCTTTTTCATATTCTGTGGGTGACTTTCTTCTTTAGTTGCCTCCTGGTACTAAAATGAAAGGCATTTTCCTTGTATCTTTCTGTGCCTGTGTTTGCTAAGGCCATACCCTGTACAGGCATATACACTTGATCTAAGAGGGTTTACAGTCAAGCTGAGCAGGTGGCTTGTGTAAAGAAGCCCAAAGTGGTGCCTTAAAGTATAGTCTAAAGGAATGAGGCAGCCCTGGGCATCCTCAGAAACTCTAAACCTCTTGGTAGTCTGCTGAATGTTTCACACAGAGAATCCATAAAAGGCTTTGTGAGTTCCTACTGTGCTGTGTTTGTGTACTGCAGTGTCAGGAGGGAGATGGGTCTTTGCTTGGATTTCCATTATTTGGGGATCAAAGAAAATAATCTAAATCCTTCCCTGCTTCCCTCATACGGCTAGTGTCAGGATCAAATGAGACAACATATGTAAAAAATGCTTTGCAGGCCATAAAACATTGTATAAATGCCAGCTGCTACTATGGGCCAGGGAGGCAGCAGGGAATAATGGACTGGAATGGTAATGAGGAAAAGTGTGGGTTTGGATCCCAGCTCTAAAATTTCTGAGCTGTGGGAATGTGGGGAACTCGCAATCTCTGTAAATTTCACCTTAACCATCTGTAAGAAGGGGATCATAATCTTTGTACTGTCTTCCTGAGAAGCAGCGGGCATAATGGATAGAAAGCCAAATTTAAGAGCTGCAAAGACCTGGGTTTATGTCCTGCTTCTGACACATACTGGCCATGTGACTCTGGGGAAGTTGTCTAATCCCACAGAGCTCTAAGAAAGTTTCTAAGATCGTAAGGTTCAGAGAAGTGGCCCAGTGGCATTTTTGGAGAGCATTAATTCCCCCCAAATTTCCTTATCCTAATGAAATCCCAAATCTAATCTCCATCTCTACTATCTTCCTCTGTGTTGTCAGAAAAGCATTTTGTAAACTTTAAGGTCCTAGATAAATATTTATGATCCTTATTAATAAGAAGCAATGAAGGATCATTGTCATTGGTGGTGTTAAGCAGAGGCTAAATGAAACTGGGATATAGAAGAAAGAGTATTAGATCTGTAGTCAGAGGACTGAGGTCTAAATCCTGGCTTGCCACTTATAGACACTGTGATCTTGGGCAAATCACTTGTCTGGGCCTCTGTTTTTGCACCTGGGCTGGATGACTTCTTTAAGAACTACCTAGTTTAATATTTTATCATTGGTGCTTTATTTCCCTTGCCTAAAACAGTGTCCTGCACAAAATAGAACTGAATAGATACTCGTTCAGTTGAATGGAATTTCTACTTTTATTATCCATTAGTTTCTGACTAGTTGGACTTAAAAACAAATCCCTTCACTCACTACTTACAATTTCTTGGCATAAGCCTTCTCCCTAGTTCTCATGTTCTAAGATACAACTTTGAGCTCTTTCTAATGAAGTTAAATGAAATATTAAATATAATCAAGTCTAATCCCTTTGTGTTACACCCTTTCTTTGCTTTCCCCTCCACTAATACATTCACGTTCATAAGTTAGGTCCCAGAGAGTGGCAGCTATCTTGGGTTCTAAGTTCTAATAAGTGAGCTTCCCATTAGTAGGCATAGATCCGCTGGCTCTTAACAAAGGCATTTGCTAAGATGGCATAGTAAGAACAGTAACTACAAAATATTCCCTTCTACATCAAAATTTGGGCACATTTTCCCACAAACAAGCACAGTGCCTGTGAGAAAAATGCATACAGATAATATGTTTGTAGTGAGACATGTTTGGAGAACACATGAGCCAAGACAACTCAACTCTAGAACTGAAGGATCTGGAATCCTTTAGCTAATCTCTGCAGTCTAACTCGATTGGATTAATTAGATTAAAAAAGCCAAACAACTCATTGTTTTGTGGCAGATCATCTAGGAGACTGATAGCAATTCTTTAGTAACTGTTAATTGAGCCTCTGGTTGTACATGGTATTAGGATTATATGATCATAGATCTAGAGCCGGCAAGAACCTCCAAGGCTGTCCACTCCAGCCCCCTCATTTTATATATGTGGAAACTGAGGCCCAGGGAAAGTAACAGAGTAGCCCAAGGTTTTAGGTAATACATGAACCCAGGGCCTCTGACTCCAGGGTCAGTCCTTTTTCTCTTACCAAGCTAGCTTTAGTGTGACTTTTTTTTCTTTCTAAAATTCAAAATTGTTAAAGATGCCTTTGGGAAACTTCTCAAAGTAGGAACAAATTCCTACAACACCAATCCCCAAACATTTAGTGCTTTGTACAAATATTAGGTGCCTAACAAATTGAATTAGATTGCTAACCCAGGCTTTCTACATCTCTTTTCACTGAACAGGTCTTCCTGATTCCACATCCAGCCTTCTATCAGCAATACCAAGCTGTCTTTCTATCATCCTATTTTGCCTTTTTTAAAGTAAGTGAAAACATCTGATGAATATAAATACTATGTATGGGTACATTTGTTTCATTTTCTAATTGAGTGGCTTTCATATCTAAAAGAATCTGGCTCAGCCCAAGGTTCCATTTCCTCTTGCACAACAAGCAGAGGCGACTGTGCTATTAGACAAAGTTCCTTGGATAAGCAGTCACTGTGTTTGCATGTCTTTAGTTCTGTTTATGCTTGTGACCAGGTAGAAGCTGCAGTTTGGTTCCCAAAAAGGAGCTTTAAGAAAATCTAAGGGAAGATTTCTGTAAATACTCTGTAGCAAGCCCTTCATTTTTGAATCAATTTTTGCCTTGCACATGAGAGGAGGTAGAGAGAACAGAGAAGGGTTAAATGCCTAAATCCCTGATTTTTGTTTCCTTGAAATGGAGGTTGGCATATTAAGTAGTGATATGGAATTCATGAAGTCGGGACTCTCTTGCAATAAGAATCAAACTTTTCAGCCTGCTTCAGAATCATTATGTCTGAAATATAATGTTTCATATATCATGGACAGATCTGCATTTTTTAGTATTTGTTTTCTCATCAATCAGTACTTGAGGAATTGACACCATTGCTTCAGCATCAGCATTTCAGTAATTCTTCATCACTCAAGCAATCAAAGGAGCATTTATTAAGCACCTACTATGGGTCAGGTGTTGAGCTAGGCCCAGGGGATACAAAAAACAAACAAAAAAAGGAAACAGTTTCTGCCCTCAAGGAGCTTATATTCTTTTGAATGAAAGGAGAGAGCTAGCTGTCCATTTCAGAGACTCTAGGAGAAACTGTTTGAAGCTAAGAAATGGGCAAAAGCTGAAAACTGAGGAAAGCAGTAGGCCTTTTTTTTTTTTTAAGGTATTTGGCTTTTTAGATCATAATATCATATGGCTTGGCTTTTAACAGTCAGTTGCAGTTTTCTGAATTGCTTTATTATCTCTCAAGGAAAAAGGTTTTCACATTTTCAAAGTTTTCTGTGTTTTTCTTCCTTGGCTGGGAGATCCTTGAGGTGATCTGTAGCTTTTTCAATCTTTTGGTCTGTTTTCCCATCTGCTATACTATGTGCCCTGCATCTTCAAAACACTAGCCAATTCCCCCTTCCCTACGAATATTTCTCTATGTAGACTAAACTTGATATTGGATTTGATCGGATTCTGGTTAACAAGGATGACTTTTCCCTTATCAACAGCTTGGTTTTGGGGGACCTAGGGGTGTGTGGAGTTTAGGCTTGAGATTTCATTTGTGTAGGGAGCTTTAAGTGGAGAAGATTTCTCTACGGGCATAGGCTTATAGAGTTTCCTAGGAACAGAGAATAGTTCAAAGATCAGTGCAAAGTTATACAGCTGGTTTCTGTCTTGAAACCATGTCTTATAGACACTAGGATCAGCTATCTGTGTAGCCACAGGCAAATCACTTAAACTCCTTAGACTTCCCATTTCTAAAACGGACCAGATGGCTTTGGAGATCCCTAGCAGTTCTTGAGTTATTCTATGATATGATTGTCTCCTATTATCTGCTTAGGGTCATGCCTTTCTATGCTGTGTATACTTCTATCTCAAAATACTAAGTGGGGAGCAGAAGTAAAACTACAAAAAGTAATGGGCTCTTATATCAATCTTTCCCTTAGAGATATAAGAGGGTAGGCAAATAGAACCGTACTTGCCTACCTACCTACAAGGACTGAGCAGCTAACTCCCAGTGTAGCTAGCATGCCTCAGTGGGAGCAAGGGAAAGTTTATTTTTTTCATCTTATCAACTTTGCAGATGTCATAAAGCTGAGAGGGTTTAGTGCGTCTGCTGAGTCAGAAGCCCAAAAGATCTTTCCAGACTAGAGGCCTGAGCTGAATCCAATAAGTTGTTTAATAGGGATAAATATAAAGTCTTTCGCTTGGATTAAAAAAAATCAAATCTATACATAAATAAGTGGAATGGCATGGTTGTATAACAATTTGTCTGAAAAAGATCTAGGATTTTTAGTGGACCACAAATTAAATATGAGTCAGGAGTATTGTGCGACCACAGGAAAAAGCTAATGTGACCTTCAGGCATAGCAGTCAGGAATAAGAAGGTAGCAGTCCTTGTGGACTCTACTCTAGTCAGATCATATCTTGACTACTGAGTTCTGTCCTGGTGACTGCAAGTTAAGAAGGATGCTGACAAAGGAATGGAGATCAGGGTGGTAAAGGGCCTTGAGACCGTGTCACATGAGAATTGGTTGAAGGAACTGGGCATGTTTAATCTGGAGAAGGGAAGATTCAGATGGAGGACATGAGAGTTTTCATGAGATAGTGGCAAATTCGATGGGCCTAGAATGAGAAGACCTTGTTTCAAATACCAACCATTCCACTCATTAGCCGTATAGCTTTGGCAGATTCCTTCACCTTTCCAGGCCTCTGTTTCCTCAGCTGTAAAATTAAGGAGGATGGCTTAGGTGATCTCTAAATTCTCAGCTTCAAGATTCTGTTATTATCCTATTTAAAGGTGTGAGGGTAGCAAAGGCACTGTGTAAAAAAGTGACAAATATCTTCAAAGATAGACTAGTTTTATCTTGTCTGGAAAAAAATATATACATTTCAGACAGAAAAGTGAATGTGTTATTAAGTGATTTTGGTTAAATAATTACTTGACATTGAATTGCTCTTTGGAAGTTGCTCCAAAATGATGGCTCTTTTTTTCCAGTCTGCCTGTCTTACCTGCAGTCCTGACAAATGGATGGTGGGAGGGGGAGGGGGGAAATGAGACATCTGGTTCAGAATAAAGCTGTCTTTTAGCTGAGATTCAACTTTACTTGTTCCTTAAACCACAAACAGCAGTCTGAGGGAGGGCTAAGAGCCAGGTAACTGTTTCATTCTGTAATATCAAACATAATGATCGCATTTAAAGCTTAGAGGGCATATGATTTCACTGTCTCCAACACGTTTGGGGGCTTGTCTGCCTTTTTGTTTTCAAAGAGCAATTTGGCTGCTCTGATTAGAAAATATTAACTAACTTGGTTTTTTTTTTGCCCCCAAGAATATTTACTATTATCCCTGATATCATAGAGTTTGAAGAATGTTTTCATTGTGCTTGTTTTAATATCATTCAAACCAAGGGAGTTCATTAGAGAGGCAGTATGTTGTGGCAGATATAGGACCAGCCTTGGAGAAAGAAAGACTCAAATTCGAATCTCGCTTCTGATACACTGGAGAAGTATGGTTATGGGCAAATCACTTAACCCCAGTCAATACTCTAGGACTAATATCAGAAAATGGAGTTGTCCACATTGATGAAATCACAGGTCTACAACAAAAAAATCTACTTAAGTGTAGTTATCTCAAATGTTTGCAATATCTAAACGTTTAGCTTTAAAATAAGGTCTAAGATGGAAGAAACCTTGGATTTAATCTACTCCAACTCTTTAATTTTACTCACATGGGAAAAGCTTAAGGAAGATGCTCTCAGGGTCAAGCAAGTAGCAAGTGATAGGGCCAGGAATTTAAATGAATGTTTTTAATGTGGACAACAGTGTTGTTGCTATTGCTGGGTTGTTTTTTTAACTACACCATGCTACTATTGTCTATTAGCTCTGGCTTTTAGCATTAGGATGAGAATTTTTTATCTTGCATTGATATCCTTGTTCTTTCCAAGATGGGCATGCATAGGTCAAGTAAGAGAACTCAAATCTCAATAGTTTTGTCTTAATATAACATCTTAGTATTGAAGTAGCCCTCCTGTTCTCAAAGGCTATATCAGCAGGCTACAAGCTTTGTTAGGTTCTCCTGGGATAGAAGGGCTTCAAGTATAGTTCCAGCAAAAAGACTGTACAGTATCTGCTTTCTGAGGACCAGGCAAGTAAAATAAAAAGAGATTCATAGCAATTCCCCAAATGATAAATGGTTAAAGAATAATAGTAGGCAGTTTTCAGAGAGAAAAAAAGAATCTAAGCTATCAGTAGCCACATGAAAAATTATCTAAGTCACTAATAATTAGAGAAATACAAATTAAAACAGCTCCAGGTACCATCTCACACCCATCAGACAAAGTTAATGAAAAGAGGAAATGACAAATGCTGGAGGGATTGTAGGAAAACAGATATTTTATTGTACTGTTGGTGAACTTGTGAACTGGTCCAGCCAATCTGGAAAGCAATTTGGAACTATGCCGCCAAAGCTATTAAACTGTGCTTACACTTTGACCCAATGATAGCTCTCCTACATCTATACACCAAAGAGATCAAAGAAAGAGGAAAAGATCCTATATGTACAAAAATATTTATAGTAGCTCTTTTTGTGATTTCAAAGAATTAAAACCTGAGGAGTATTCAACAATTGGGGGATGATTGAACAAGTTATGCTATTTGAAGATGATGGAATATTATTGTGCTATAAGAAATGATAAAAGAGATAGTTTCAGAAAAAGAAAAACCATGGGAAAACTTGTATCAACTGATACAAACTGAAGTGAGCAGAACCATCAGAATAATACATCTAATAATAACAATATTGTAAAGGTGAACAACTTTGAAAGACTTAAGAATTCTGATCAGCACTGTGACCAACCACAAATCCAAAGAATTCATGATGAAACATGCTATCCACCTCCACATAGAGAAATGATAGACTCAGAGTACATATTGAAGTCTTTCTTTTGTTTTTAATTGGACATGACTAATGCCAAGAGCTGCTTCATTTTTAGCTATCTCCAGTGCCTAGCACAATGCTTGACACATAATAAGCATGTAAAAAAAAATGCTTGCTAAATTAAATCTTCTTCCTCTGACTCCATGTAGTACTTTGTTTTGAATCCTAATAAAGATTCTATTGTGTACTATGGTGTAATAGAAGCACTGTGGCATAGTGCATATCACTACTTCCTAGTTTCCCTGGCTTCTTTCATGTCTCAGCTAGAGTTTTCACCTTCTTCAGGAAGTCTTCCCCATCCTTAATGTCTTAGAGTTTTCCCTCTGAGACTACCTCCAATTTATCTTGTATACATCCTGTTTGCATATAGCTGTTTGCATGTCATTTCCCCCAATTAGACTATGAGCTTCTTGAGAACAGGGAATGTTTTTTTGCCTTTCTTTGTATCCTTAGCATCCAGCCCATACAAAGTACTTAATAAATGCTAATTGGCTGACTGGATAAAAATCTCTTCTTATAGTCAGAAAAACTTAGGTTAACGTCCTGCCTTTGACATGTACTGCCTGTGTGATCTTGGGCAAACTACTAAACATCCCAGTGCCCCAAGTAGAGCAAGCATCCATCTGCATTGGTAGGTACAGTTTCCTCATTTATAGTTTTGTCTGCCAAAGAAATCACAAGTCTGGTCTCCCTCAGAATTGGAGCAATACAATTACCTTTATCTTATCTCCTTCCCCTTTGGTGATTTTTTTCTTGTTTAGTCATTTCAATTGTGTCTGACTTTTCCTGATTCCACTTGGGGTTTTCTTGGCAAAGATACAGGAGTAATTTGCCATTTCTTTTTCCAGCTCATTTTACAAATGAGGAAAACTGAAGCAAACAGAACTAAGGGACTTGCCCGGGGTCACACAGCTATTTAGTGTCTGAGGTCAGATTTGAACTCAGGTTTTCCTGACTGCAGGCCTGGTACTCTATCTGTTGTGCCACCTGGCTGCCCTATGGTGACCTGCTTGAAGATAAATCATGTTGTATCAGAACAATCTTCTCTGCTCAATTTTGTTTGATAAATGTGAGTGAATGAATGACCTTGCTTCATGTGGAATGTGTCGTGGATGGAGTTGGAAGTCTTTCCCTTTCCCAGTCAACTACTTATGAGATAATGAATCTGAGAATGCTGTCATGTTTACTGTTGCTCTGGTGTTAGGGAGCACAGTATAGATAAATTTAAATCTTTACACTGCTGCCTGGTCAGGACTTTCCCCTCAGTTTCAATCACAAGAAGAGGAATAAGGAGAAAGAAGTATTTAAAATCTTCTAAAGAAATGATGAGCTCTTTTTCCAGCTGGAATCATGGTGGGTGTAGAAGAAAAGAAGAAGCTACCATCCATTCCAGAATCCCTTCTGAAAAAGTGGAAGGCTTTTGCAATACTGAAGGCCAAACGCTTGAAGAAGAAGATGGCTATTAAAAAGCTCTGTAAAATATGGAGAAAAGTTATCTATGAAAAGATAAAGCCTACCATAAGGAGTACAGGGGTGAAATCTGGCTGGCTAGAATGGCACGCAAAGCTGGCAACTACTATGTACCTGCTGAACCCAAGTTAGCTTTTGTGATCAGAATCAGAGGTATCAATGGTGTTAGCTCAAAGGTCCAAAAAGTATTGCAACTTCTTTGTCTTCGCCAAATCTTTGATGGCACTTTTGTTAAACTTAACAAGGCTTCTATTAACATGCTGAGGATTGTGGAACCATACATTGCATGGGATTACCCAAACCTGAAGTCTGTGAATGACTTGATTTACAAATGTGGTTATGGCAAGATCAAGAAACAGAGGATTGCCCTGACGGATAATGCCCTTATTGCAAAATCTCTTGGTAAATAAGGAATTATCTTCATGGAGGACTTGATCCATGAGATCTACACTGTTGGCAAGCACTTCAAAGCTGCCAACAACTTCCTGTGGCCCTTCAAATTATCTTCTCCATGAGGTGGAATGAAGAAAAAGACTACACATTTTGTGGAAGATGGAGATGCTGGTAACAGGGAAGACCAGATCAACAGGCTTATTAGAAAAATGAACTAAAGGTCTCTACCATGATTATTTTTTCTAATGGTCTGTTAATAAAAATGCCTGTGACAAAAAAAAAAAGAAATGATGAGCAGGTAGACTTCAGAAAAACCTGGAAAGACTTATATGAACTGATGCTGAGTGAGGGGAGTAGAACCGGGAGAACATTGTATTCAGTTACAACCACATGTATGATGACTAGCTTTGATAGACTTGGCTCTTTTCAGGAATGCAAGGTTTTAAGACAACTCTAAAAGGCACATGATGGAAAATGCTATCCACATGCAGGGAAAGAATTATGGAGTCTGAATGTACATTGAAGCATACTATTTGTTCTCTCTTTTTTGTTTTGTTTCTTTTTTCTCATGGTTCATTCCATGAGTTATAATTCTTCTTTGCAACATGACTAATGTGAAAATATGTTTAATGGGAATGTATATGTATATGTAGAGCCTATATCAGATTGCATGCTGTCTTGGGGAGGGAGGAGAGAAAGGAGGGGGAGAAAATTTGGAACTCAAAAGCTTGTGGAACTGAATGTTATGAACTAAAAGTAAATAAATTAATTTAAAAAATAAAATCTTCTAGAATTCTTAGGAACCCTGACACTTGCTAGTTGAATCATCAGTAAGCGCTAGGGTATGAACAAAAAGCATCTGTTTAGCATCTACTGTGTGTAAGGCACCATATTCTATGCTGGAGGAGAGATAAAATTCAGTTAAAGTGCACTCTCTGGTCACCATGGAGCTTATGTCTAGTAGGGTCCAAAACAAACTTGGCTTACACATAAAACGACTTATGAAGTGTATTAGTGACATTCATAGTTATGCAACATGTGAGGTCTGAGGGAGGAGGTCATACTATCTACAAGGCATATCAGGAAAGGCTTTATGCAGAATGTAGCATTTGAGTTGGATTTTAAAGGATGGGTAGGAATTCAGCAGGTAAAGGACAAAAAAGAAGGTGATTCCAGTCATACAGGACAGTGTGACCAAAGTCAGCAAAGTGTGAGAGCATGAAGACATTTGCCAGTTCCAGCCATGAGAAATATTAACAACAAAATAAGTAGTAACTACCACACTGAAAATTATATTTCAGTTAGGTACATGTATGGAAAATAGCAGACTATTTCATGGCTCCCCATTAGTACAAAATACCTCCATGACTCAGGATCCTGCTGTCCCAGGAACACTACAATGTGTTTGAGGCTATTTTCTGGATGGATTGCTACCAACTCAACCACAGGTGGTATCCTTTGGCTTAAATGGTATATCCTCAGGCAGGAAGGCAGTCTGTAGGAGAGAAGGCAGCTAAGGGACTGGCTTACACAGAGTAAGAACACATGATCCAGACCTCAAAAGCACTGTGGTCAAACTAGCTGAGACAATACAAACATATATGGGCAAGTCTAGAGATTTCTGCATGTTAATGTTAAGTGTGCCAATCGTTTCAATGTGGAGGATTATAGATAAGGCAAAGATGACTGAATATAGAGCCATAGGACCTGTTATTTTACTAAGTCAACAGTTTCCTAATCTGCAAAATGAAAGGGTTGTACTAGATCATCCGTAAGGTCTTTTTTTCCCCCAGCTCTAACTTCTATAATCCTGCGTATAGACAAGTGTTGGGCATAAGGAACCTTTCAAGATTTTTTTTTAATTTTGTTTTTCTTTCATATTCATAACTTGTATTTCTTTTCAAATATGTACTTCTACCATCCTCTATCCAGCTAGCCATAGTTTATGACAGAATTTTTTTAATTTATTTTTAATATGTTTAGTTTTCAGCATTGATTTTCACATGCGTTTGAATTACAGATTTTCTCCCCATTTCCAT
>JAQQSZ010013245.1:0-11802 GCA_028646595.1 Phalanger gymnotis | reverse complement strand
TTCTTCTTTCTCATGAGTCATTCCATTGGTCATGGTTCTTCTCCACAAATTGACTAGTGCGTAAATTAATTCAATTCCAAGTTATACATGGAAGTTATATGGGATTCCATGCCTTCTTGTGGAGGGAGGGAGGGAAGAAAATCTGAAACTCAAAATTATGTAGAACTGTTTGTTGCAAACTAAAAAAAAAAATAAATAATAAATAAAAAAAAACCAAAATAATGAATTCTTATCCCAAAATATTAAGTCTTTACTCCTCTCAAATACAAGGTAATTATGTTTATTGGCTGCCGTATCTATACACTACGCCTTTGGTCTGTCTTTCTATTTCTTACCCAGTAACAGAAACTTACTGCCTTATAATATAGCCTAAGATCTGGTACTGTTGAACCTCCTTCCATTGCATTTTTTTTTCCATTATTTCCTTTGATATTCTTTACTTTTTGTTTTCCCAAATGAATTTTCTTATTACTTTTTCTAATTCAGTAAAAAATAATTTTGGTAATTTAAGTGGAATGGTATTGAATATATAAATCAGTTTCAATAAAACTGTCATTTTTATTATATTAGCCCTGCCTACCCATGAAAAATTATTATTATTTAAATGTGATTTCTATTATTTAAATGTGATTTTATTTGTATATAAAGGCTTTTAAAATTTAGTTTCTATACTTCCTACTTTTTTGGGGCAGTTGCATTCCCAGACATTTTATACTGTCTAGAAATTGGGGCACTTTGTTTTCTTCCTTTAAGAAGATTCTTGGAGAGCCACGTATTTCTTGTCCTATTCTGCTAGCTTACCAGAATCCCTTTCTTTTTAGCATGACATTTTTGGTTAAGTTGTCAGATACCTTCATGGAGGAGGAATATGGTATCAAGGTGAGACTCCTGATTGTTGGTAAATCATTTAACTTGAAAAGGTGACAAGCCAAGACCAAAGTAGATGGAGAGTTGTTGCATATAGAAGACTGTACTCAATGAAGCTTCTGAGGTTGAGATGCACCAGAATATGGATTCATTCTCTGCCATTTGTGCTACTTTTGGCCTGAAAATTAACACCAAGAAAAAAAGAGCAAATGGTCCTTACCAAGTGACAGCAGGTTCTGGACATTCTCCAGCATGACTTCCTTGTATGGCTCTTTCTGAGAATGGTCCAAGAGGCACTACTCCTCAGTGAAGTCCACAACCACATCCTTGAACGTCAACAATTCCTAAAGCATCAAAATTCACTTGATTTAGAGCTGAGAGACTCCAGAATTCTTCTAGTCCAACCCTCATCAACTAAAAGCAAGAAATTAAAGCAGAGAAGGGATTTGCTAAAACACATATAATTTTTATGAGTGTCAGAGCCAACACTTGAAAACAGTTATTAAGAGCCAAATGGAATATTGAAAAAAGCATTTTACATTTGAAGTGAGAATCATATTGGAATAGAAAAAAGTGGGAAAATATTTAGACAATGCTTCTCCCTACGGAATTACAGAGAAGCTATGTGTTCTGTCTGTGAGGTATAAGAATCCATGGAGGAGAAAGAGAGAAGATCATGAGAAATCCTTCCCCACCAGAAGTGTCCTAAGTGACACATTGAGAAAATTTCGTGAAGAGTTTGTGAGAAGCTGGTAAGTTCTCTGTATTCTTGGGTGGGAGTGGGGGTGGGGGTGGGGGGAATTGAACAGTTATCATTGAGGAGAGAACAAAGAAAAAGAAATGACCTAGTAAATTTCCTTGAAGCTGGAAATCAATTCTTAACTAGATGAAAGTATGAAAAGGATTGTAAAGAGAGATTACTCACAAGCAGGCCTGAACTAAGTGATATGAGCCTGTTTCCAGCCAAGTGAAGAAGAGTTCTTTATTGTTATACTGAGGGGTTGAGATGCCCCTGGGTATGATGTGTCATGGGCCAAGAGAGCTGCAGTTAGTGCTTTATGATTTCTTTCAACTGTTAATGGAATATAGTCATTTTATTATTTAATTATAGAGAAATAAGAGTATTTATGTTGGTGAAGGAGGGTTCCTGCCTCCATTAAAAAGGTAATATAATATGGGCTGGGAGACTGCATTAATGCATAAGAAAGGCACACTTTATTTATGACAAATAAATTATTTCAACATGCTGCTAGAACATTAGGGATCAGAGAATGTGTGCAGAGGCAGACTGGTAGATAAAAATCTCTTTTCACTTTTTTATCGTGTTTATTCTATTTAAAATGTCTTATTTATCTTCTATTTATAATCCATATTTCACTTTTAGAATCCTTTATTTCCATCATTGAACTTCTGAGCAATTAAATTTATTAGTCTTTCCTGGTTCTTTAAATTCCCAAGAATTTACAAAATTTTCCTTTTCACTGGGTGTTCTGAGTCATGACCCTTCGTTACATTGTATTTATTCATAATATGAACATTAACTTTAGGAAGGCCATGCTTTTATTCATTGGTAATTCATCTCTTGAATCCCTAACTCTTTCTTAACAGAAGCACTTCCCTATCTCTTTCCTTCTAAAACCTCCCACATTCTCTCTTCCCCACCATAAGATGAGCTTACCCTTCACATAAAGAGAGGGTCAACTCATACATCTCCATATTTTGCACCTTGCTGTACTACTTTGGAACTTCTCACTGACTTTGCTAAAGTGTCCCAGTGTCTGATGTCTAGCCCAAAATCTCTTCTTGTGTTCTCTTCCCTTGGCAAGTGTAAACTCTATGAGGACAGGACAGTCTTTCTGTTTGAATCCCCAGGCCTTAACACAGTATATGGCACAAAGGTCCTTGACAAGTGCTAATTGACCAGTGACTAAGCAAACCCTCTTATCTGAGTATCTTGCCTTTTGTTTTGCTTTAAAAGCCTGTCATTACCTAGACCTCACTTACTTCTGCAGTCTTCTTACACCTTATTTCCTGTTATCTTCTCTGATCCAATGACACTGGCCTCAGTTATATGCCAGGAAGAAGACACTCCATGTCCAGGCTCTGGACATTTTCTCTGGTTCTCCACAATGGCTGGAATTCTCTGTCTCCTTAGTTAGGCCTCCTGGGGTCTTTCAAAAGTCTCAACCAAAATTCCACCTTCTATTTTTCCCATCTCTCATTCATTCTGGGGCCTTCTTTCTCTTAATTACATCTCACTGACCTGTCTGTAGCTTGTTTGTACATAATTCTGCCCTTGTTGTTCTCCCATTAGACCGTGAGCTCCTTGAGGGCAGACACTGCCATTAGCTTCTTTCTGCCCCTACTAAGCACCATGCCTGGCTCATAGTAGGGACTTAATAAGTGTAGAGTGAATAACTGCCTGCATTCTCTCCTTCTCAGAACCTCTTCATGGGATCTTACAGTGTCTTCTTTCCTCCATTCTCCAAAAAAGTGGGAACTTTGTCTTGGCAAAGGTCAACTACATATGTGGCCATTTGATTCCCTCCCCCCACCCTCCTCCTATCCTCCCTACCAGTCGGCACACTCAGTCATTCTCCACATCCAGTTCCCTCACATGTTTCTGTGACATAACTCCTTTTCCTGTCAGGAAGCTCCTCCCACCATAGGCTTCCTATGACATAAGCTGGTCACATTGCCTATTAATGGGTGGGAAAGATCTTCAAATCTAATTGGTACTACAGAAGGCCCCAAGATACTTCTTATCCATTATATAGGGCAATGAGAATTCTAGGATAACTGGTGTCAACAGAACTTTACACAACAATATAATAGGGATAGGGGCAGCTAGGTGGTGCAATGAGTAGAGCACCAGCCCTAGAGTCAGGAGGACCTGTGTTCAAATCTGGCCTCAGACACTTGGCACAAGTACTAGCGGTGTGACCTTGGGTAGAGTCACTTAACCCCAATTGCCCTACCAAAAACAAAAAAAAATTAAAAAAATATAATAGGGATAACACAAGAAAAGCATATAAAACAATGTCATCATTCCCCCCTCATATGAATGGGTCTCAAAATCTTGGGGTAAGGGACAAATGTCTCATCCTCCAAAGCTTCTTCCTGCTGTAATTGGATGTAGAGCTGTCCCTGCCCCAAGAGATAAAGAGTCCTATTTGAGAGGTCAGTTCTTTAGCCAGCTGGCACCTAGAACTTGGTTGATGCCAGGTCCAGGGATGACATATCCCAGTCATGGACAGGTCCAGAGGTGACATCCAAATACCTCAGAGGGTGATATCTGGCTTAAGCGATCAAGCATCTGCAGGTGGATGGTACTAAGCCTGCAGGAAACAAATCTCACAAATTTAATATACAAAAGCTAAAAAGAGAGAAATAGATTATCATAGCCTCATTCACAATAGAATACATGAGTCAAAGATGCAATTTCATAATCATTTTCTCCTGGGTATACAACTGTTACAGTATTGTCTTTCCCGTGTGCTATAATTTCTGCAGTGTTTAGAACGTCATTCCATTTTACCTATACTTTAGCTCCCAATTTTATTCTCTCAATAGAACCAAATCCTTCCTTTCCTCTGATAGTTATTTTGGAAGGAGGGTCAGTTTTCACAAGCGGTATTATTTCACAAGGAATAACAACCAATTGAACTATTCTATCATTTTTACACAACTGTATAGGTTCTTCATCCAAATTCTGGAGTGTCACAATAATTTCTACTTGATAACTAGCATCTATCACTCCAGCCAATACATGTATTCCTCAAGCTGCTAATCCTGGTTTAGGTAGTATCCATCCAAAATGATTCTTAGGGATTATCACACATATCCTAGTAGAGATTTTTCTTCTCTTTTCTATCGAACCCAAAGTTCTCTAAACAATGTAAATCATGTCCTGCAAAACCAAGTGTTCCTGTAGATGGTGGAGTCACAGTCCAATACTCAATACTTTGGATCTTATGTGTTTGCTGTTTTCTAATCTGCAGATTCGGGGTCATCATTCTGGCCAGAAGTGTACTTCCTCCTAATGCTCTATTATTCAAATTATGTAAAGCAGTGAACAAATTATCCTTCCAATGTTGATACAAATTATTAGAACTTAACTTTTTTAACTCTTCTTTCAACAATCCATTCATTCTTTCTATCAATCCAGATGCTTGTGGATAGTATAGAATATGATATATTCACTCTATATTGTTTAATACACAATATCTCTTCATCTCATTACCTTTGAAATGTGACCCGCTATCACTTTGAATCTGCATTGGGGTTCCATAACATAGACTTATAATATCTAGTTTTACAGGTGTTTTTCTAAGTTGCATTCTTACAAGGACAAGTCACTAGTACACCTGAAAGGTGTCAACACAAGTACATATAAATTTACATCCTTTATCTTGGGGTAGTCGTCCAATATAATCTATCTGCCAGACTTGGTTTGGAACTTTTCCCCTTGCTATTTCCCCAGTTAATACCCTAGGAACAGTTCATTACTTTTCCAATTGACATATATGACATTCCTCTGTTACCTGCTTTAACAAAGAAAAAGAGATACTAATACCTTGATCTTGTGCCCACTGGTGTGTGGCCTGGATCCTAAGTGTCCAGGTGTTTGGTGGACCCATTTAGCTAGTACTGGATCATCACTTGGTGCCAGAGTAGGAACAGTATGTTCAGTAGCAATCTTTGCTACTCGATCCGCATGTGCGTTGTGCTCACGTTCTGACAGTGAGGGGCATGTGAGCGTCTACATGAAAAACTGACCAATAGGGAACCAAAGACGTGTTCCATATATCTTCCCATAATTCTTTGCCCCACACTTGTTTACCAATTTTGGTTTTTGCACATTGGCAATCACGTAGCTAACTCATTAGCTGTTGCCCACGAATCAGTGAATATATGACCCTGTCCTCCTTTTCTGTTCTAACAGCCTGACGTACTGCCATAAGTTCAGCATATTGACTACTTCCACCTATTCCAGTACTTTCCAAAGTTCTCTTAGTACACGGGTTATAGGCTATTGCTTTCCAGTGTCTTTTATGGCCCAAATATTTTGCTGTGCCACCTGTAAACCATCCATGTATCTTCTGTTCTTCAGTCAGTCTATCATACCCATCATTCCATTTTACCAAGAACTGTACCAACTGTTGCCTTTGTTCAGGGGTTTTGTCATTTCCATCGATGTTGATGCTTGTGATAGATTCATGAAGAGCAGAAGCTCCACTTTTGCCTGTTTTTGATCTATTCTGAATACACAATCTCCATTTAATTATGCCAGCCTCTTGTACAAGTCTAATTCTGTGAGATGCTGGGGTACTCATTACCCAGGTCATAATCGGGATTCCAGGCCTTAATATCCCTTCATGACTCAGAGGCAGTTGTTCAGTCTCTACCAAAGCCCAATATGCAGTTAACAACTGCTTTTGAAAAGATGTATATTGTAATCCAGATGAAGGTAGTTTCCTTGACCAAAATCCTAAGGGTACATTTCTGTTTTGTTGTTTCTGCCATAAACTCCAATTCACATAGTCATCTTGTACAGTCACTTGTAATTCCACCGGTCCACTTTGCATAGGCCATAAATCCAGAACCAATTGTATAGCACCTTTGGCTTCTTCAAAAGCTTTACTCTGTTCAAGTCCCCATTCAAATTCATATTTTATCTTGGTAACTTTATATAAGCGTTTCTAAATTTATCTAAGATATGCAATGTGATGCCTCCAATATCCAAATAGTCCTATGAATTTTTGTGCCTCTTTCTTATTGGTGGGGATAGGAAAAACTTGAATCTTTTGTTGAGCTTGTGGGAGAATTTCTCACAGTCCTTTATTCCATTGAATACCCCAAAACTTTACAGTTTGAACTAGTCCTTGAATCTTTGCAGAGTTAATTTCCCACCCTTTGCTTTTCATATGCTCAATTAAAAGTACCAAACTCTTCTCCACTTCTTTTACATTTTCTCCTTGTGTCAAAATATCATCTATGTAGGGGGTAAGCTGTACACCAGGTAACTCGAATTCATCCAAATGTTCAGCTACAATCCTATGACATATAATTGGGCTGTGCAGATATTCTTGTGGCAATTGGTAAAAGTATACTGTCGGCCCTGCCATGTGAAAGCAAACTGGTTCCATTGTTTGGAGTCTATTGGAATTGTAAAGAAACATTGGCCAAATCAATAACTGCATATCAAGTTCCATCATATTTCTGGATCCTTTTTATTAAGGTAACAGTGTCTGGAACAGCAGCATACAAAGGAGGGGTCACTTTATTCAATTGTCTATAGTCCACTGTCATTCTCCATGTTCCATCTGACTTTCATACTTGCCATACAGGATTATTCCATTGAGTGGTTGCAGGGACTAACATTCCCGCTTCAACGTATTCCTCCTTTATAGTACTGACAATTTCATCTTGCCCACCAGGCACATAATACTGCTTCAAAGTAGTTACTTTAGAAGGTTCAGGTAAAGTGATTGGGTCCATCTTTACTTTTCCCACCAAAACTGTATTAATTCCTATCTTTCTTACTGTGAACTGATATCTCCCTTCAGGCAAATTCAGAATCATGCCTTTCAATATATCTATTCCAATGATGCATTCAAGAATGGGTACAGTGACCATCGTATATTCTTTCTTAGACAATTGTCCAATTTTTATCCTCAGTTTCACTTGTTTGGATGATATTTCAGTCCCTCCTAGTTCTATGATGGTAATAAGAGTTCCATGCTTAAATTTGTCAGGGTTTCAATTAATCAAGCTCACCTCAGTCCCAGTGTCAATCAATGTCCTAGTTACAGTATTTGATCCATTCTTCCAATATGTAGTCACATTAATATGGGGTACATAATCCCATCAGTGTGTTTCTTTAATCTGAGCTGGAGCTCGGCCTATTCCCTAGTCTCCTTGAAGGTATGACTCGCTTGGATACAAGGGTTCAAGAGCTGTACGATTTGTAGGGGCAGTTCTTACTTCTCTATTCCATTTGCTATTAAGCCCCTTACCTTGGTACATTTTGTGTAGCTCATTAGTGGAGATGCCATCTATTCTTCTAGAATCTACCCCTGCTTTCAATAGAGCAGTAAACGTTTCTTTTCCTTGTCACTCTATTCATTGGACATTGAATCCAGTTGTTTTGTACCCTTCTTTCTCAAGGAAACTTATCTCTTCCACAGTCTCCTAAGTCACTTAACTGTGAAATCTTCTCCAGCACCTCTGAAAGAGGGTTCCCTACTTCAGCAATCAGCAGAGTCAGAATCACATGTTTATAAGTGGAGGGTTCTGTCTTAATGATCAAATTCCTATGAGAGACTCCCAAGGGAGTTTCATAAAAAAATTAGGCATTCCCCAACATAATAGCAATCTTCATCACCTCTTCCTTTAACTTTCTCATACAGTCCCTAATTGAATACCAAGGTGGATTTGCAGAAGGCCACATGGTATCAGTGGGATATTCCTCTTTACAGCCTGTCGCAGCCAAAGCCAACGAATTGGTTGTTTGGTTAGTTCTTTGCAAATGATAATCCCTAAAAGCTTGCTGTACAAAAGAGTTCTTGACTAATTGATTATTAGTAATAGACTAATTACTATTAGTCAATTAGTAATTGACTAATACTTATAAATCTCATACAATCCACAGAATCTGCAGACACTCCTGCGGCCCCTTCATCACCGATTCTCACCATCCAAGATATTAATGATTCTCCCATCCTTTGGGTAAATCTACTCAAGATATCTGTGATTTCCTGCTGTGTAAAATCCTCCAAAACCAGCCTAGACTGAGTAGTATCACCTTCTGTTTCCTGCCTCCTCCTCGCTATGGGGCACACTTCTCTTTGAGAAGTCTAGTGTGATACTGTCTCACTGTCTCTGTGAGAAGTAGCATGCAACAAAGTCTTGCCTCTTCCCAGAGGTTCTAACATTGTATCCTCCTAACATTGTATTCTCTGCCCCTGTTACCATGGTAATCAGACTGATTGCTAGGCTCAACCCGGGCTGAATGGAGGTGCACTCTTGACCTACTTGGCTCCCTCTGCCTTCTAGCTGAATTGACAACAAGGCTGTTAGCTTCCTGCTGTTCTGCCACCTAATGTTCTCCATCTTGCTGTGGTATAGGCTATTTTCAGAAGTTTCAGCAACTGAGCCTGAGCTCTCTCTCTTAATAGTCTGTCTCTGTGTTCATATGCAATATGATAGGCTGTGAGGAAAATCCAGTGTCATCTAGAGATCGCTCTTGGGATCCCCATTCCTGGCTCAACAGTAACTTCTGTGAGGCACAACTCCAAGTCTTTGGGTTCTCCACGCTGTACTTTCTGCTTCCAGTCCTCACAGAGACCAGTGCCCTTAGACCATTCCCTTGCTAGGGAGCAATAAGTTACATCCTCCCATCCTGGGACAACCATTTCTTCTTCTAAAGCCCTTCTACCTCTGAATAGAGATCTTATACCTTGCAATCCCATCCTCCTAGTCACCAAATGAAACAGTAAGGCAACAATAACAATGTAGATGATAGTTGTCAGAATGCCTATATAGTTCTGTATCTCAAAGTATACAAGACTCTCCACATAGAAGGGAGAAGAAGTCAACCATTTATTCAGACACCAGAGAACCAGATCCCATAACCAAATGCTCAGCTCCAACAGCCAGTCAGTCCACTTCATCATAACAGCAAGGAACCAAAAGCATTCGATATAGAATATCACAACATGGAGCCTCAGCACCCCAAAACCTCTGTGACCCCTGGCTGGGGTCTTCCCCAAAACAAACTTACAGTACAGCTAAGTCAGCCTGTTCAGTTCTAACAATCATGAGGTCAGCAATTAGCAGCCACCAGCAGCCATAACACATTTCTCTTTCTCTCTCTTTCAGCATGTTTCTGTGACATAACTTCCTTTTCCTATCAGGAAACTTAGGCTTCCTGTGATATAAGCACGTCACATGGCCTATTAATGGGTGGGAAAGATCTTCAAATCTAATTGCTACTATACTAGCTTTGCTAATTTAATATTCCTTCCCTAAGGCTTCATTCACATTCACTGTGGGCCAGCTCCTGGGGCCCCAGCAGGACTGGGTTCAAGATCACAGGGCCTTCATCTGAATCCCTGGAAAGGTAACATGGATTGAAGCAGGAAGATCCAAGGTCCAAACGGGCCTCAGACACCTGCTGGCTGTGTGACCCTGGGCAAGTCACTTCATCTCTGGCTGCCTCGGTTTCCCCTTCTGTAAAATGGGCACCTACCTCACAGGGTTGCTGTGAGGAATCAGGGACATGAGATTTGTAAAGTCTGAGGCACACCAAAGGGCCACAGAAATGCCAGCTGGGAGTATTTCCTGTCCTCTTGAATAAAGGACACAGTAATGCTGCCTGAGGTGCAAGGAGGTCAGGGACAGAGAGGGGCTGGGCAGTCAGAGGAGGGCCAGGCCCCAGGCAGAACTGGCCAGGAAGGACCAGATGCCAAGAAAGTGACCAGCAGGGGTGGGGGGGAGGGCTTTCCTCCCGACCCCTCTCCAGGAGCTCTCCAGCTACTCCCCAGCCGCCCCCTTCCTCAGGGGCGTCCCTCCTGCATCTTCACTGCATTCAGATGCTGTCACTTCCTCCAGGGAAATGGGGGGATTATTTACAGTAAGAGCTAACATTTATACAGCACCTACTCTATGCAGGCACTGTTCTTCGTGATTGCACTGGATGCTCCCAACCACCTTGGGAAGGAGAGGGAGGGGCTGCTGCCATCCCCACTTTACAGAGGAGGAAACTGAGGCAAGCAAGGTCACAGAGTCAGGACACACCTGTGACTCTGAGACCCTGTGACTTCCCCTGACAATGGGATGCAGGGTTGGGGCTGCTCCCCCTTCCATTACCAAAAGACAGGGTAGGGAGAACCTGGGGGAGGGGAGGCAGGAAATTTTGCCCCTCTCCCAAATGCACCAGGGGCAGCCTGGGGACCACATGAAAAACTCATGGGAGGGGAGGCTCCTCCAGGCCCCCTCAGCCCCAGCATCCACCACTGTCACACAGAGGCCCAAGCCCCAGCCCTTCCCCAATCAGGACACCTTCCCCCTCACCCCCGCAACCAAGCACAATTCAGACACACCCCCTGCATACACACACACGCACACACACACACACACACACACACACACACACACACGGGCCCCAGACACCCTGTCTTACCCGCACACACCCTTCCATGGACTCAGTGACACTAACAACACTAACCAGAACTCCACCAACAATGTATTAATGTTCCAATTTTTCCACAACCTCTCCATCATTTGTCATTTTAGCCAATCTGACAGGAGAGATGTGGTACCTAAGAGTTGTTTTGATTTGCATTTCTCTAATCAATAGTGATTTAGAGCATTTTTTCATATGCCTATAGATATCTTTAATTTCTTCTTCTGAAAACTGCCTGTTCATATCCTTTGACCATTTCTCAGTTGGGGGATGACTTTTATTCCTATAAATATGGCACAGTTTGCTGTATATTTTATAAATTTTTATTTAATATATTTAGTTTTCAGCATCGATTTTCACAGGAGTTTGAATTACAAATTTTCTCCCTATTTCTACCCTCCCCCCCACTCCAAGATGGTATATTCTGGTTGCACTGTTCCCCAGTCTGCCCTCCCATCTGTCACCCCACTACCCTCCCTTCCCCTTTTCCCTTTTTTTCTTGTAGGGCAAGATAAATTTCTATGCCCCATTGCCTGTGTATCTTATTTTCTTGTTGCCTGCAAAAACTTTTTTGATTTTGTTTTTGAACATCTATTTTTTAAAACTTTGAGTTCCAAATTCTCTCCCCTCTTCCCTTCGCACCCACCCTCCCTAAGAAGTCAAGCAATTCAACATGGGCCACATGCGTATCATTATGTATAACCCTTCCACAACACTCATGTTGCGAAAGACTAACTATATTTTGC
>JAQQSZ010013244.1:0-11802 GCA_028646595.1 Phalanger gymnotis | reverse complement strand
CCCTGCTTCCCTCTGCCACTTTGTGGGTTCTGCAGTTCTAGAATTGGTTCAGAGCCATTTTTTTATAGGTTTTTGGAGGGACTTGGTGGGGAGTTCACGCCAGTTACTGCTTTCCAGTTGCCATCTTTCATCCACCATTCTAGATGCTGGGAAATGAAAACCAAGAGTTCCTGCCGTCTAGGAGTTTACAATCTGCAGCAGGTAGAGAGGAGGTCCAATTAGGGGCAAGTAAGGACATATAAAGGATATCTAAACAGACTAACCTCAATCTTAAGCGTCATACAAAGTGAAATGTAAAAAAAAAATGGTAAAGGGAAGGCCCAGACATAGCCATGTAAGATATTTGTGGAAAGTATGATCACTTTCTACCAAGGGATCAGAGAAGGTTTCATGGAGAAGGTGACACCAGAACTGGGTCTTGACAAAACCCAACACACAGAAGTGAGGAGGAAGTGCATTCAAGGCCTAAGGAAGGTTCTGCCTGTGTTAATGCTCCATGCTCAGAGAGGGCAGGATACAGTGATGCCATAGTAAGTAGCACAAAACACAGCTAAATATTAAGTGAAGGTCAGATTGTAGAGGGCCTGAAATGCTGGAGGGCAGCTAGGTGGCACAGTGGAGAGAATGCCGGACCTAAGTTCAAATCTGGCCTCAGATACTTTCTAGCTGTGTGACCCTGGGCAAGTCACTTAACTCTGTTTGCCTCAGTTCCTCATCTGTAAAATAAGCTGGAGAAGGAAATGGCAAATCACTCCAATATCTTTGCCAAGAATACCTGAAATGGGGTCATGAAGAGTGAGGCATAACTGAAAACTACTAAATAGCAATAACAAAATGCCAAAATAAAGAGTTTGTGTTTTATCCTGTAAGCAATTGGGAGCTACTGAAAGTTTTTGAGCCGGAAGGTTTCTCCAGGATCCTCCAGAGCAGGAATATCCGGGGTTGAATGAAATCCAGGATTCAGCCCCCACTCCCACCATCCTGCAGGTGCAATGGCGAAAATAGAGCACATTGGGCTTTTCCAGAATTCTATTTCACATCCATTTCTAGAGGAGGGAAACATGATGACAGTCTGTTTGCAAACAAGCTTGAAATAGAAAAACAAGTCAATAAATGGTCTGGCCGAATTCCAAAGGAAATAATGTCAAAGGACAGGCAAAAGTTTCTGCAATAAAGGACACACCCAGGAAGTTCAAGGTACCATGATATGGAAATGAAGGGTGTGCCTTGACCTTAGAACCTTTTCTGCTTGGTTTTGAAAGGAAACCCTAGACTAGGCCCATCCCTTCCACTGCACTTCTCTCCCCTCCTCCCCACTTCCACCCCGAAATCAGCAATGGAAAAGGCCAATATGGCTGATTGGGATTACAGTGAAAGATTCTCCAAGGGGAGCCCAGGCTTGCCCTCACTAGTTCTGTGGTTGGATGTCTATGATGGCCAGCAGTAGGTTAAGGCTTTCCAGATTCTGCCTATAAATAAGCTTACAGGATCATAGATGTAGAGCTGGAAAGGACCTCAGAGTTCATCTGTCCCACTCGCTCATTCTCCAGGCGTGGAAACCGAGGCCCAGATTGTTAAGTAACTTACCCAAGGTCACACAGGCAGCAGGCATCAGAGACGGGGTCTGAGCCCATTGTCTCACTGCACAGCCGTCCCAGTCCTGCTTCGGCATGAGCATTAGTCCAACTGTTCTTTCTGTGATTCTTTCATACGTCTATCTATACTCAGCAACCGCACATACCCTGCCCAATTTGCCTGCTGGTTATAGTGAGTCTGGGGGTTCAGGGAAGGGAGTGTGTGGGAATTCTTAATTTGCTTCATTTTGTTTGACTGGACTTTGAATCTGATGAGACTAATGACATGTAGGAGCTGAGCTGAACGTGAACCCAATCCCCAATCCCTGTCCTATAGCTGTTGTTTAGTCATTTTTCATCGTGTCCAACTCCTTGTGACCCCTTTTGGTATTTTCTTAGCAAAGATACTGGCGTAATTTTCCATTGCCTTCTCTAGCTCATTTTGTAGACTGAAGAAATTGACAACAAATACTGTTAAGCAACTTGCCCAGGGTGACACAGCTAGTAAGTGTCCAAGGTCACATTTGAACTGAGGTCTTCCTGACTTCAGGTCCAGCACTCGATCCACTGTGCTGCCCTTTAACTACTTTGTATTTATTTGTATTCATGCTCCTTGTAGTTATATCTAGCTATCTATATCTATAGCTCTCTCTCTATGTATAGGACTATATCTAGATATCTATATCTACCTACATAGACAGATATACTTTAGTGCATGCTTGTTAAGTAGGAGTTTTTTCATTTCTTGTATGTGTATCCCCAGTGCCTAGCACAGTGCTCTTAATAAAAATCCTTGGTGACTGATTAATAAGCATTTTGGTTTCTTCCAGTTCTAATCTATGATGCTATTATCTAGTCAGGAGTGGGGAACCTGTGGCCTCGAGGCCACATGTGGTCCTCTGGTCCTCAAGTGCAGCCCTTTGACTGAATCCAAACTTCACAGGACAAACCCTTAATAAAAGGATTTGTCAAAAGGCCACACCCAAGTACCTAGAAGGCCACTTGTAACCTTGAGGCTGCAGGTTCCCCACCCCGATCTACTCCAATTGGCTAATTTTAGGTGATTTGCTCAAGAGCCACATCATTTTGTAGTTGAAAGAAGTGATTTGTTCAGTCAGGAAGGCAAATGACTCCACTCAATGACAACACTTTGGTTCAAACCCAATTCTTTTGATTCCAAATACAGTGATCTTTGAAAAGGGAGAGATAATCCCTCGACAACAAGGGCCTTTCCCTCCCACACATGATACCAACCTAGGGACCTTCTCTGAGTCACATGCCTTCTCTGTTGCCTTCCAGCAGGTATAGTCATTCCTGCTGACTATGATACCTTGGGCTTAAGTTTTCTAGACCTCATTTTCCTCATCTAGAAAATGGAAGAATTGGTCTGATCAAGAGTTTATTAACCTTTTTGTGTCTTTAGGTTAGCCTGGTGAAGCCTATAGACCTCTTCTCAGTATGTTTTAAAATGATTGAAGGAAATGCTAAACTTTGGTTAGAGGTTGATGAAAATATAGATGTAATTTTTTTCCCATCTATGTTCATGGACCCCAGGTTGAGAACCCCTGGTCTAGATGCTATCTAAAGGTCCTTCCAGGTCTAAATTTACGATCCTACAATGATACACACATCCTGTGTTTTCTCCTCAATAACAGGCCTTCCACAGTGTCAACTACGTAATCCATGTTAATTTACCATAGGAAAAGGCAAAAACAAAAACAAAAACCCTGTTCTAACCAAGGTACTCCCTCTATCCATTTCCTTGTAACATAAATAAATTTTAGAAATAGGGTTCTGAAAACATTTGTTGTCAGATTCAGAAGACTCATTCCACTGGTGAAGTTTCTCAGACTGAGTAGGGTATGGAGGGAGAGAGAGGGAGGGAGAGAGATTTTAGGAAGATAGGGACTGTGATAGTATGAAAACAGATAACAGGAGACATAATCCTATGAAGAAGTCTCCATCCTTGGTGCTTCACCACTGTTTGAATCTGTTTCCCAAGACTTGTATTTGCTTTGAGTTTTGCCTTCAATTCAGGACCAAACAAATCTTTCTCCAGGCCAGTATTGTCCCAGGGTTAACTGTTGTTCTAAAAGCTGGAGAAATATCATCACATTTCATTGAGAGGCTGTTGTGGATAAGGCACTGTCAACAACCCAGATGGGAAACATGATTCCAGGCAGGTAAATGCTAGTAAAAGGGCTAAGATATGGGATGGGAAGCCTTCACAGAAGCAGGCCGTGATTGCACACTGAATTCCTAGATGGAGACACTCTCCAAAGCAGGCTTGACAAATCATTATCATCCAGGACCCACAGGCTAAGTGTTCAGGAACCCTGTCCACTGCTATTTTAAGTACAACCAAATAAACACAGGGTTGACACTCAGGCAATGGGGCAAATAAATATTCTTATATTCCTGTGATATAATCCCCAACACAACATGCATCTCTAGCCATTTATTGAAAACAGACACCTGAGAAATAGCAAGGGTTGCTTTAGGCAAGATTCTTGGGCAATATGAAGGACAAGAAATTAATGTAAGCCACTTTTACATGGTAGTGGAAGAAATCTGTGATCAAATTGTTTTCTGATTAATTAGATGGACTAGGGCCAAAGCTGGAGCAACCTCACTCTCTTTGCTTCCAAAGTACCTGAAAATGGGATATAATCCACTAAAAATAGACTGGGTTGAAGTAGTTGTGAAGATCTTCCCAGCTTTATTAGAAGATGTGCTTATGCATAAGCACAGAGAAATGTTTAAGCACTTTTGCTAGCAAAACTTTGTCGTCCCATGTGCAGAGGCTATTTCATTTATTTTCATGCCACATATTCTTGGCATATCATGAGCACATATACTTATTGATAACTTAGACTTTTTTTTTCCTCGAATCTATTTTTTCATGTACTTTGACTAGTTATCCATTAGGGAATGGCTCTTGTTCTTATGTGTTTGTGTCAATTTCCTATGTATCTTGAAGATTAGACTTTTATATCATAAATCGGCTACAACAGTTTTTCCCCAGTTCATTGTTTTCCATCTAATTTTAATTGCATTGATTTTATTAGTGCAAAAACTTTTGAAATTACATGTAATCAAATGGTCTATTTTATCATTTATATTATTTCTGTTTTGTTTAATTAGAACTGTTCCCCTCTCCACGCTTGAAAAGGTATCACATTCCCTTTACTTTTAATGTATTTATGATATGATAGTTTATTTCAAAGTCATATATATGTATACATATATATACATACATATATACTTATATATTAGGCCCTTAGAGATTTTTTCTCAATTGATAGCTTTCTTTCTTATCCCATTTGCATTGATTATTTATATAAGTTTTTCAAATTTATATAATTAAAACTATCTATGTTATCTTTTGTGATCTCCTCTATCCTTGTTTGGTTAAGAGTTCTCCCTGGCCATAATTTTTAAAGATACTTGATCTTATTCTCTTCTATTTTTTTAATAGTGCCACCTGTCAAATTGTCAAGTCATACATATATTTTGAATTTATTTTGATGCATGGTGTAGATTTCCACAAGATTCAATTTCTACAAGATATATACAGATGAAAGCCAAGTATAAGTGGAAAAAAAAAAGATAATTACCAAATCTTAGCATAACACCCTGTAAGATTAGTGCCAGGAGTAACAAAGTTTGGAATGAGCTGAGTTTAGGAAGTAAAACTGAGAACAACAAAAATTTTTAACTTTATTAGGGGAAAAAATGTATATCCTGCAAGAAGTTATACAACCATACTGACTGGATCTACTACAAATTATCTAATCTCAACTGGGCCCTAACCTTAGCAAGACAATCCTTTTACTCTTCCCTAATTGATTTCTTTATCCCAATCCCCATGGTGGTTTCTTTTTTCTCTACAAACCTCTGACACCACACACTCCCTCACTCTTCTCAGTTGAGGACCTCAATCTCACAGGAAAAAACCAGACCATTCTCTGTAAGTTCCCTCTTTTTTCCTTCCCTGCATCTCCCAACCCCTTAACGTCACCTCATTATTTTTGTCCTTTAGTCTCTGATGAAGATATTGTCCTTCCCATAACCAAGGCCAACCCCTCTATGTATAACTTTGAGCTCATTACCTCCTGTCTCCTCCAGCACTATACAGAAAGAAGAAGTAATTACCAGGATCAAACCCTGCAAAGCCTATTATGCCTTTATGTCATCTAACATCTGTTCCCCTGTCACAGCCACTGCTCTAATGTAGGCTTTTATCGTCTCTCCCTGATTTATGGCAATAAACTCCTAATTGGTCTCTCTTCTTCAAGGCTTTCCCCACTCTAATCCATCCTCCACATGACTCCAAAAGTGATTTTCCTAAAACACACATGTGACTGTAATCAAAAATAAAGTTCTTTATTTGATATTCTAAGTTCTTCACAAACTGGTCCCTTGTTCTTAGAGGTTTCTTCCCTAGATTATTTTTGGGAATGGGGGAGATTGAAAGCAGAGTTGGTAAACTGGAGGATAACACAATTTCTAAGGCTCTTGGGCTTATCTGCCCACTGGTGGCAAGTGTAGAGGGTGGCAGGATTATGGGCTTTTCTGTGGGTCTTAAGAGAACAAAGAAAAGGGAAGATAAATGGAGTTATGCTGATAGAGAAAAACTGGAATAAGGGTGGAGTTTGATATTTCTCACATTTGGTATACAAGAAAAGAGCATACAAACATGAAGTATGGGGGGAGTAGACATCAGATGAACCTCACTCATCTAAACTGAGCAAAGCAGTGTTGAGCACACACAGTTTTATTCAGAAATACATCAAACTCAATAGGTAAATAAGTGGGGATAGGGAGGGAAGATAATACTGGGGAGTAAAATTCTTACAAATAAAACAAACTTCCTACTCTTGAAAATGGAATTAAAAGGAGTTAAGGAGGAAAAGAAATTAAAACAATCTGGAAAGCTAAGTGGGTCCCCATCAATTGGAAAATGGCTGAACAAACTGTGGTATAAAAGTATAAATGGAATTATTATTGTGGCAAGAAATTATGAAAGAGGTGATTTCAGAGAATCATGGAAAGAAGGAACTGATAGAGAGTAACACAAACGGAACCAGGAAAACAATTTATAAAACGACAACAAAATTATAAAGAATAACAGCTCTGAAAGACTTAAGAATTCTGGTCAAAGCAATGACCAACCACATCTCCAGAGGACCTGTGATGAGTCAAGAACAATAGGACTAAAGAACAGCAAACCTTCCAAAGTTTCAAAACAAGAAAGAGAATAGAGCTGAAAATCATAGGTTAATGAGCTTGACTTGAATTACTGGCAAAATTATAGAACATGTTACTAAAGAGATAGTTGGAGAGCTATCAAGGGGGGCGGAGCCAAGATGGCAGCTGGAAAGCAGGGACTAGCGTGAGCTCCCCACCAAGTCCCTCCAAAAACCTATAAAAAATGTATTTGAACCAATTCTAGAACTGCAGAACCCACAAAATAGCAGAGGGAAGTAGGGCTCTAGCCCAGGATAGCCTGGATGGTCTCTGGGTAACGTCTATCCTTCATGGAGCTGGGAGCGGAGCAGAGCCCAGTGTGGGCGGCGCGGACTGACCAGACCGGGTGCCGGGTGGAGCGTGCCCTAGCGCCCTGAATCAGTGAGCTGCAGCAGTTACCAGACTTCTCAACCCACAAACACCAAAGACAACAGAGTAGGTTAGTGGGAGAAGCTGCTGGAGACTGGGATAGAGTTTGCAGTTTGGCCACCGCCCCAGGGGCAGCGGAGGTGGGGCAGCTACAGAACTACAGCTGCAGTTGCTTCTGGCCCCAGGCCTACCTGGTAGGAGGAATTAAGTGGCAGATCTGAGCAAGAGTGCAGAGCCTGCTGAAGATCAAAGTCCAGTCCAGGTTGGGGGTTCTTAGGGAAGGAGGAGTGCTGGTGAGGCAGAGCTGGCACATCCCCCCAAGCATGGAACATAGAACTCTTTAAGCTACAAGCAGTCATATCCTGCTGAAAAACTCAAGGGTCAAGTAAGTTGTCTGGGAACATGGCCAGGCAGCGAGGGCACACCCAGATTCAGTCTCAGACTTTGGAATCCTTCTTTGGTGACAAAGAAGACCAAAACATACAGCCAGAAGAAGACAACAAAGTCAAAGAGCCTACAACAAAAGCCTCCAAGAAAAACATGAACTAGTCTCAGGCCATAGAAGAGCTCCAAAAGGATTTGGAAAAGCAAGTTAGAGAAGTAGAGGAAAAATTGGGAAGAGAAATGAGAAGGATGCGAGAAAACCATGAAAAACAAGTCAATGACTTGCTAAAGGAGACCCAAAAATATACTGAAAAATATACTGAAGAAAACTAAAGAGATAGTTGGTAAATAGCTAAAAATGGTGATCACAAAAAGTAAGTATAGTCTTATCAAGAATAAGTCATACTGGACTAAACTTATCTCTTTTTTTTTTTGATAGAGTTACTAAACTAGTGATTCAGGAGAATGCTATATATTTTAACTAGGATTAACTAGGTTTTAGCATTAGCAGCTGACCAAGTGATTTATATTATTCACATGGTAAAGACTAAGAAGCATGGACTAGGCAATAGTACACATAAGTAGTCAGAGAACTGGTTCAATGACCAAACCCAAAGAATATTCATCAGTAATTTGGTGTCAAATTGGAAAGAGGCTTTAGTGGAATGCCCCAAGGATCTCTGCTTGGCCATATATGCAGCTTGACATTTCTATCAATGGCTTGGATGAAGGCAGAAATGGCACACTTATCAAATCTGTAGATGGAAAAACCCTAAGAGGTGTAGCTAACACACTGGACAATTCAAAAAGATGTTGATGGTTGAATGCTGAAGTGATTCATAAGAAGAAATTTAACTGAGTTCAGTGTAAAGTACTGCATTTGGGTTAAAAAATATCAATTTCACAAAAATACGATGGGGGAAGTATAAATCAATCAGAGTAGTTCACTTGAAAAAGATCTGGGGCTTTAGTGGACTGCAAGTTCAATAGAAGTCGACAATGTGACAATGGCAGCCCAAAAAGCTAATATGGTCTTAACCTGCATAAAGAGAAGCATAGGGCTTTCCTCCTCAGTGTGGAGGAAAGGTTCAGCAGCTGGGGCTAGGGCAGGATGAGGACTGAGAGGCCTATGTGGAGGCTAACACCATGGTGAAGGAGGTGAGGAAGGTGACAATGCCCACCAACTCCTTGAAGAACTTCCTAGCCAGAGGCTTTGGCCTCTGTTTGGTGTTCATGGGTCACCCTCTGGATGAGGTGAAGGTGAAGCTACAGACTCAGCTGAAAAGCCAGCCAGGAACAACCTCCCCTCTACTCTGGGCCCTTTGGCTGTTTCAGAAAGACACTTGTTAAAGAGGGTGTTCGAGGTCTATGCTGAGGAATAGTCACTCTCATTCTTGGTATCACACCCATGTTTGCCATGTGCTTCTTTGGCTTTGGATTGGGGGAAAAAACTAAAATAGAAGAACCCAGACAATGAATTGAATTATCCCCAGCTGTTTGCAGCTGGGATATTATCTGGTGTGTTCACAACAGGAATTATGACCCCTGTAGAAAGAATCAAGTGTCTATTACAGATTCAAGCTTCTTTGGGAGAAACAAAATACACTGGTGCTTTGGACTATGCCAAAAAAATCTTTATCAGGCATTTGCAAAGAAACTATGCTTATCCTCATTTGAGATGTTCTTGCCAGTAGGGTGTGGCTAAAAAATCTGGAGGCATTGAAGGAATTTTCAAGTGGGCTGTGACCATCCCTCTGCAAATGCTGAATTCCCTTTTTCAGACTGCCCCACCTAGAAAACACCCTTATGGCTTCCAAGATGTGCTGAGAAAGCTAATCAAGAAGATGTCATATCCCTATGTAAAAGTTTTACAGCTGTAGTGATCTGTGCCTTTCCAGCAAATACCATCTATTTCCTTGGCTTTGAAGTTGTCATGAAGTTTCTTAATTGGGTCATGCCTAATTTGTGAAACTCAGAAATTTTAAGTCCGCCAGATAATAGAACTAAGAATACAATGATAAGGGTAGGGATAGGACTGAACTGAACTCGACAAGAGGGAGGGGACAAGAATGAAAAACAAGAGCACTTAATGAACTTTGTATGACTTTTGCCTTAAGACATCTTCTGACTGGTACAGTGTGCACCATTTTGAAACCTGAATTCATAATGAAAATAAATGCAAGGGAATGTAGTCTAGTCATACCTGATCTAATACTGTATTATAAAGCAGCAATCATCAAAACTATTTCGCACTGGCTAAGAAATAGAGGGGTGGATCAGTGAATAGGTTAGGTACACAAGACAGAGTAGTCAAAGACTACAGTAATCTACTATTTGATAAACTCTAAGACTCCAGCTTCTGGAATAAGAATTCACCATTGGTCAAAAACTGGTGGGAAAACTGGAAAATAGTATGACAGAAAGTAGTCATAGACCAAAATCTTACAGGGTATACCAAGATAAGGCCAAAATGGATATATGATTTAGACAAAAAAGGTGATACCAGAAGCAAATTAGGAGAGCAGGGGATAGTTAATTACCTGTCAGATCTATGGAGAAGGGAAGAATTTATGACCAAGCAAGAGATAGAAAAAACCATGTGTAGTAGCAAGGCTGGATTTATAATCTCAAATATAATCATGTATATGTTTGAATGGTTTGAAATCGCAAGGTATGAGAGATTCTCTAAGGAGAAAACAACAAAAAATTTATTTAGGCCCCACCGCAGTTGATCCGTGAACCAGCCTCCCCATTCCGACATCTTGACAAAAAGACTCCAGGCCCAGAAAGCCCCCCTCACAAGAGTAACCAGGAAGCCACAGAAAAACAAGATAGTATTTAGCCAAATCATTTTTACTGGCCTCAAGTCCTTGCTCGCACTCCTGGATCTACACACGGGTCAGCTCTGCTTCCGCAGCTTCCTGCTTCCACAGCTTCTGCTTCCACTGCAGTTGTCTCTTGGCTCACCTTTCCTCACAGCCGAGCTTCTGGTGTTCTCAAGCCCCGCCTCAATGACCAGAGACCATTGGTTCCCGAGTTGGCCCCTCTTAAGTCATCAATCTACACCCACACAGGTTTCACATCTGATAGGGCTTTGGGCCTGGGGCTTAGCACTTAACAGCTGAAAGTACTTTCACTCAAAGTAAACAAAAGCCATGCTAAGGAGAAAATTTTGCTTAACAACACACTCCACCCCTTGTTCTAGGACACACTATGAAATGCAAAATGAATAATTTTGATAACATTAAATTAAAAAGGTTTTGCACAAACAAAACCAATGCAACCAAGATTAGAAAAGAAGCAGAAAGCTGGGAAACAATTTTTATAGCCAGGGTCTCTGATAAACACCTCATTTCTAAACTATATAGAAAACTGAATCAAATTTATAAGAATACAAGTCATTCCCCAATTGATAAATGGTCAAAGGATATGAACAGGCAGTTTTCAGTTGAAGAAATTAAAGCTATTTATAGTCATATGAAAAAATGCTCTAAATTACTATTGATTAGAGAAATGCAAATTAAAACAACTCTTAGGTACCATATCACACCTTTAAGATTAGCTAATATGACAAAAAAAGAAAATGATAAATGTTGGTGAAGATGTCAGAAAATTGGAACACTAATGCATCGTTGGTGGAGTTGTGCACTTAATAATCATTTTGGAGAGCAATTTGGAACTATGCCCAAAGTGTTATAAAACTATGCATACCCTTTGAGCCAGCAATACCACTACTAGGTCTGTATCCCAAAGAGATCATACAATTGGGAAAAGGACCCATATGTACAAAAATATTTATAGTAGCTCTTTTTATTTTTTTTTAAATTTATTTTTAATATGTTTAGTTTTTAGCATTGATTTTCACATGCATTTGAATTACAGATTTTCTCCCCATTTCCACCCCCCCACTCCAAGATGGCATACACTCTGGTTGCCCTGTTCCCCAGTCTGCCCTCCCCTCCATCACCCCATTCCCCTCCCATCCCCCTTTCCCTTCCTTTCTTGTAGTGCAAGATAAATCTCTATGCCCCATTGCCTGTGCATCTTATTTTCTAGTTGCATGAAAAAAAAACTTTTTTGCTTTTGAACATCTATTTTTTTAAAACCTTGAGTTCCAACTTCTCTCCCCTCTTCCCTTCCCATCCACCCTCCCTAAGAAGTCAAGCAATTCAACATGAGCCACATGCATATCATTATGTATAACCCTTCCACAATACTCATGTTG
>JAQQSZ010013243.1:0-11802 GCA_028646595.1 Phalanger gymnotis | reverse complement strand
ACCCCCGAAAGAACTTTATTTGTACTTTTTCTGTTTGTTTTGGGACTTTGCTCATTAAAGCATGCCTGAACCTGAGAGTGCCAGGAGGAAGCTTGCAATGGCAGTATGGGGAGAAGGACATATCCACAAGATGGACTTTACTTGGACACTCTGTATTGACTGAAGACATTGTAACTTGCTGTGACTTAGGGGTGGATGATATTTGCAATTTCTGCTACTCCTTAAGGATGATATGTTTTTCTATGGAAGATTCTGGCCTTGCACCCCCTACTTGTGTGAAAAAGTATTTTGGGGAATGGTACTGAATAATATTTTGCTTAAGAATGTTGCTATTGACATTATGGTTTAGCTTACTGAACAATGATACATGCTGTGTGGGTATTCTGAGAAATGCTATAAGATATACTGAATGATATGTTTTATTTAAGACTATTTGGCCAACTAACTAATAAGTTATTATGTGATGGGATCACAAAGTATAGTGCCTCTGTTTGTTCCAGGATCTATGGCCATTTAGATTGTAAAGCCAAGGATTCAGGAGAGGTGGAAATATAATGGTAAAAAAGTGTGACTTTTTGTTGTTTTTTATTTTGCAGTGCTTCTCAGGACTAAGACAACCAAGTGGCTTTGATTGAATCAATAGTCTTTGATGACCTGCTTAAGTCACAAAAAAATAAGTCACATGAGTTTGAGTGACATGGTTGTGATGCCCTCTGACACTGAAGAAGTGTATATGTTCTTTAAGGTGAGCGTTTTGCTAGGGATTCACTCATTGGAAGACTGTTCATGTGATTTGATCAAACGAGACTCTGGGTAGGAACCCTCCTTTTTTGAAAACCCAGATAATGGTGCTTCTCTCTGGCAAATATGTATGCAATTCTATGAGTAGACAGAGGTCCTGTCTGCTGATTTGTGTTTTTTGCTCTGTTTATATAATTTTGGCTTGTAATTTCTGTTTGTGTTTTCTCTGAAGTTCAGGGTGCTGACTTTTTCCCCTGAACTAAGTCAATGATATATGTATATTTAATTAAAATGAGATTGTAAACCCCTTAAAGTTGATTTCCTTAGAAAAGCAGATCAAAGAACCTCTTTTAGTAGCCATCCACAGCAGCTGTTAGCTACATTGTTATTATACCTGCCCTCCTTTCTATCTCCCCTTCCCCTTCTCTTATTCCTTTCCCTTCTGTTTTCCTGTAGGGCAAGACAGATTTCTATATTCCATTGCCTATATATCTTATTTCCCAGTTGCGTGTAAAACCCCTTTTTAACATTTGTTTTTAAAACTTTGTGTTCCACTTTCTCTCTCTTGCTCTCTCCCTGCCTCATTGAGAAGGCGAGCAGTTCAATATAGGTCATATATGGGTAGTTGTGGTAAATGCTTCCATAATAATTATATTGTGAAACACTAATTATATTTCTCTCCATCCTATCCCACTCCCTGTTTATTCCATTCTCTCCTTTGACCCTGTCCCTCCTCAAAAGTGTTTGCTTCTGATTTCCCCCTGCTCCAATCTGCCCTCCCTTTTATCATACCCCCCCTCACCCCTTACTCCCTACTTTCTTGAAGGGTAAGATAGATTTTCATCCTCAATTAAGTGTGTTTGTTATCTCTCCTTAAGCCAAATACTATGAGATTAAGGTTCACTCATTCCCTCATACCTCTGACATCTTCCCCTCTATCGTAAAAGTTTTTTTCTTGCTTATTTTATGTGAAATAATTTACCCCATTCTAACTCTCTCTTTCTCCTTCTCCAAGTACATTCCTCTCTCACCTCTTAATTTTAGTTTTGAGATAACATTCCTTCATGTTCAACTCACCCTGTTGCCTCTGTCTGTACGCACACACAGACACACACATGCACACACACATGTAGATGTAGATATGGATGTAGACATGTATGTGCATATGTGTGTATGTGTATGAATATATGTATGTATATATGTACATACACACACACTTAATACCCTAATATTGAGAAAGGTCTCACGAGTTACAAATATCAACTCCATGTAGGAATGTAAACAGTTCAACTTTAATAAGTCCCTTATTATTTTTCTTTCCTGTTTACCTTTTCATGCTTTTCTTGATTCTTGTATCTGAAAGTCAAATTTTCTTTTTAGCTCTGGTCTTTTCATCAAGCATTCTTGAAAGTCCTCTATTTCACTGAATATCCATTCTTCCCCCAAAAGTATTATAATCAGTTTTGGTGGGTAGGTGATTCTTGGTTTTAATCCTAGCTCCTTTGTCCTCCAAAATTTAAGTTTTCTTGGATGCTTTGGATGTAGGTGCTTTGACTTTGTTGTCTTCTTCTGGTAGTGTCTTTTGTTTTTCCTTGTCATCAAAGTAAGATTCTATAATCTGATTTTTTCCCCAATGTTTGCTCGTTTTGCCAGCCAATTACTTGATATCTTCATGGGTTATGTGCAGCTGTTTTCAGAGATATTTCTAGGGACCTAAAAATTTTCAGTTGTTCTAAGTTTGCCTGATCAAAGGGGATGTGTTTATTCCTCTTCTGGTATGTTCTGTGGCTTGTGACAACAAACATTCTTTTCTGCTTTGGAACTCTGAAGAAGAGTCCCTCTGCACCACTACCACGAGCTCTGCCATGCCAGCACTCCTCCTTGCCCTAGGACAGTCTCCCAGGACTGCAACCCATATCCAAGCATGGGCAAAGCAAAATACTTCTGCCTCAGCACCAGCAAAAAGATCCCTGCAGCCCCCCTGTGATCATCTACTCAATATCCCCACTGTCTGTGGGCCAAGAGCTCTGGAAGCAGCCCCCACTGCTGCCACTGCTGCTCTAGGACTGGGGCCAGACCTTGCTTCTGTCTCATCCAGGTCCAACAGACCTTTCCTACTGAGCTTCTAGTTGTCTCTGGCTTTTGTGGGTTGAGTAGTCTGGAAAACGCCACAGTTCCCAGTAATTAAGTGCCCTGAGGCCTGCTCTGGGTTTGCTAGGGCCCTCATCTATACTGTTGCCCACAGTCGACTGCATTCTTCTCTGAGACTAATGCAGCAGACATTTCCTGTTGACTTTCCAAGTTGTCTTGGGCTGGAAATTTATTTCACTACGTCATTTTGTGGGTTCTGTCACACTGAAATGTGATTAGAGTCATCTTTACAGGTATTTGGAGGGGTTTGGGGGAGAGCTCAAGCAAGTTCCTGCTTTTGCTCCACAATCTTGTCTGCTACCCTAGTCTACGTTTTAAGGTGTTATTTTCTTCGATATTTTTGGGGAGTCCTTTACGAAGTTGTTAACTCTTTTTGCATGACTTTCTTAATTCACTCTTACTTTTTTATTTATTTCATCTACAGCTCTTATTTGATTTTAAAAGTCCTTTTTGAGCTCTTCCATGGTCTGAGTACAATTCATATTTTTCTTGGAGACTTTAGGTGTAGTAGCTTGGACTTTGTTATCTTTTCAGTGTGGTTTTTGATCTTCCTTGTCACCATACTAACTTCCTATAGTCAGTGCTTTGCTTTGTTTTGTTTTGTTTCAGTTTGTTCATTTTCCCAGCCTGTTACTTGACTTTTATCTTTTGCTAAATTAGGGCTCTGCTTCCAGGGTGGAGGTCACATTGTCCCAAACTTTAGGGTTTTTGTGCAGCTGTTTTCAAAGATATCTCTAGGAATCTGTAAGTTTTCATTTCTTTCAAAGTGGTATGATCTAAAGAGAGGTGTTTACTCCTCTCCTGGCCTGTGCTCTGGTCTGTAAGGGAGCACAAACATTCTTTTCTTCCATGGAACTGTGAGGAGGGTCCCTGCTCCACTGTGGCTGCAAGAAGCTCTGTTGTGTAGTGCTCCTCCTTGCCCTGGGACTATCACCTGGGAATGTGACTTGGATGCAAATATGGGTTAAGCAACAGAATCCTGCTTCCCTGGTAGCAAAGAAACCCCTGTAATCTTCTTCTGATGAGTTGTTCATGATCCCTTGTCATCTATGGATTGAGAGCTCCAGAAGCAGCTGCTTCAGCTAATGATTCAGTCACTCCTAAGTCCTGCTCCCAGATTGCTGTGGCCTGAGCTGTATGAACATGGCCTAAGCTGGACCGTGCTCCACTCTTACCTAGTTATGATAGACATTTCCTGCTGACTGTCTAGTTTGTCCTTGGTATCTTTTGATTGAGTGGTCTGGAATCCACCACTACTGCCACTGATTCAGTTGCCCCAAGGTCTGTTCCTAGTTTGTTGGGGTCCTGGCTGTGTCTGTGCAGCCTGTGCTGGATTGTTTTCCTGTCTCACTCTGGTGACTTTTCCTGCTGACCTTCTAAGTTGTCTTGGGTTGAAAAATTGTTTCACTGTGTTTTTTGTGGGTTCGGACCCTCTAGAATTTGTTTAGAGTTTTATTTGAAGGTATTTGGAAGGATTTGGGGGAGAGTTCAGGTGAGTTCCTGACTTTATTCCCCCCATCCTAGCTCCACTTCTCCAGAATGTTTTTTAAAACTATAGCTAAACTCAGGCACATGCATTGTTAATATTCATTTCCATCTGTACTTTCAGATATTTGTAAAAGTAACAATTGCTATTTATTAAAGCTCCTGAAATTTTAGCATTATTCAAATTAACATTTTACTGTATTAGGAAGACTCAAACTTGGGATGAACTTACAAAATAATTTATTTAGAATTTGAATTTGTAATAATATACAGTCTCATAGAAGAAACAAAAAAAATGAAACAGCTATCACACTATTTTAAAAAAAAGATATATCTAAAAGATCACCTTAGGCACTTCATAAAGAGATTATAACTGGCCACCAGTTAAGATCCAATTAGGTCCACCTAAATCAATAGAAAAGAATCATGTCCTTTTGATCTTATTGGAATTGCAATGAACAAAATTATAGGATAGGGATTCCTTGACTTCCCAATCACCAAGACAGAGATGTCCAAGGCTAATGTTTTCCTAAATATATGGATTCTGACATTTTGTTGGAGAGATGAACTTTTTTGACTAAAATTCTAGAGTTCTAAAATTCTATACTATTGGACTAGTAGGGAAGGATATAGAAAATGAAATACAAAAGCACAAAAGTAATGAAGCTTTAGAAATGCTGCGAAGCTAACTGTTGAGAAAGAGAAGATCATCTGTCTAAAGGAACAAATGCTAATTAATTTCTCCATGCAATAACACATTTCTTTAAAACTTAAAATTGGAAATATAAAGCTTCATGAAAAGGCTTTTGAATTGTGCAGAAATCCATCCAAACTTAATGCCCTCAAATGTGTGATAAGAAGTCATTTTATTTCAAACACTGTGTATTGATTTTTTTTAATTCCAAAAAATGAATTAAAAGATTTTGGATAATTCAAATACACTAACAAAGAGTGTTCTTTTCTGAAAAAAATCTTTGTTTTTAAGATAGAGGCAACTTTTTGAAGGATAATAACAATGTTCTCTCTTTAAAATGTTTCAAGAAACTCCTACTTCTACTTTGTCTAAGAAGCTGTGTTTAAGGGAAATAAAACTTTTATTGCTATAATTTCCCCAGTGAGAGTATTATTATCTTTCTCTCCATGTTTTTCCTAACTATTGGGTGATCTGGCCAATAAAGTAAACATCATGTCCACTAAAAACAGAATGAATTTAACCTCTATCAGTGTTAATCAATGAAATTTCATGTACTTTTTCAAGTGTTTTAAAACTTAAAATGAAAACACAATTTATGAATCTTAGTAAAAATATACAATTTTAGTAATTCAATTCCAGGTCACATGTTAAGAAAAAAAAACATTCCCCTATCAAAACCATTTTTAGTCCAAATCTACCTAAAGAGATTATTATGGTTTTTATCCCAATAACATGTCACATTCCACAACACTTTAGCACCAAGTTTCAAACACATGCCCAAAAGGAGAGTAATTTTGCTCAGAATTTGAGAGCTGGTAACATTCCTATTTACGAAGTAGAAGTGACTCTAATGCTGATGATGAAATGCACGATTCATAGCAGAGGGCTGACCTTCTTTCAAGTCCTTTCTCTGTATATTCCCAAAGCCGCTTAAACTTTCTATGACCCAGGAATCTCTCTAAGATTATAAGTTACCAAAGGGGTTTAGAATTCCCATTCAAAGTGATCTCCAAAGTTGCTTTCAGCTCCAAAACTCTATAATGATATAGAAAACTCAGTCAGGGTCCTTCATCCTCTAATTTCCGTATTATTCTAAGGTGTAAAACAGCCTTAGTGGAATATGAAATAGCAAAGAAAATGTGGTCTGGATCACAGATTAGACTACAGAGCCATCACTGCTGGAGCCCTGTCAAGTGTTCTGTCCCTTAAGTGCTCTATGAAATTGTTTGACATTCCTGTAAGAGATATATGACTCAAAGAGAAAACAGACACACAAGGTATGTCACTACCAGGTCCACAGTGGATCTCCACACATGCTTTTCTGTAACAACATGGACAAATGAGGGCTGGTCTAGAAACACAAGCCCAGAAGGCTCCTTTTTATAGACTTGCTACAACCAGTCTCAAAGTTGCAGGGAAGCTGCTTTCCACAGATCAATAATCCTTCCTTCCCTTCCCATTTGTGATTATACACAAAGAGAAAGAGATTCAAGTAATGCATACATCTTCACTGCTTTTCTGAAAGCAGTGGTTTGGCAGGAGGGGTTAAGGGCAGTGGAATATGAAAAATTCTAAGGTGAGAAACATTTTGATCTTATATCCCAGTATTTTACAAAGGAATCTAGGTGATGTAAATCATCTCAGAAATGTCCTGAGAATTTACCTGCTAGCAATTGTGTCTGACAACAGCAAATACCCTTCTATACTAAGACTAAAGGTCTGAACAGGAGTAGCTGCCTTTTTTTTTCAGGAGGAGCAGGAAGGAATGTTGAAGTTTTCTTTGTTTGGTAGGGTTTTTTTTGTTTGTTTTTCCCAGAATATGCTTTTATTTCACAAGAATATTTGAAATTTATATCCAGGATCCAAGTTCCTTAGTTTATAATCTAGTTCCTGTAAGCTCAAAAAAAAAGAAAGAAAAAAAACTTTCATAATTGTATTGCAATATAATTGACTTCGATTGCAATCCTATATATTTTATTTTATGTACTGAAAATTTTATTCTGACAAAAAGATCTATAGACTTCATGGACTAGGTAAAGAGGGCTATCAGCCACAAAAAAATGTTGAAGAACATCTAACCCAGCTCAAAGAAGGGAGGCATCTCATCTCATTTATCTCTACTATCCTCAGTCTTATGGACTTTGTTTCTTGTATACTAGAAAAATACATTATCTTTTGAATGAAGTAAAGAATGAAGTTCATAGGACCCTTTAAATTACTAACAATTTTTATTGAAGACAAAGTCTTTCTTAAACAATAACACTGGGGGAAAAAGATAAACAGATTGACTTTTGCTGAGTTTGATGCTGGCATATTGGCAGCCAGCAAAAGAGAAGTTGGATTCAGGTGATCTATTGCTAAATCTGAGATCAACCACCTATGAGCTCTTTGAACTGTGGCAAGTCCCTTATACCGTCTGGGCTTCAATTTTCTCATCTGTAAATTAGGGACAATCTTATTTTTTCTACCTTCTGTCATGGGGTTGTGGGGAATAAAGCTCTTTGCACAGTGAAAAACAATATAGAAATGTCAGCCATTGTTACTACCTATTCATCAGCTATCCATTAATGAAGAAACATTGATTAAGTGCCTCTTTATGCACTATGCCCTGAGAAAGGTGCTGAGGATGCAAGGGAAAGAGTGAAAATAATCAATTTGTGACAAGCTTACATTGAAATGGAGCTCATACATTGCATATATACACACATGCTCACTCATAGAGATAGAATAAGCAACAATATAAAATCTCTGATCATAGCTTGGATAAACAATTGTCCATATCACTTCAAGGAAGTTCTGACTTAAAGCCTCAATATATTTTTACCATATGTTGCAGTATTCCTATATTTACTGTGTGTAGTGCATTGCTAATATTAAATACATTGTGTATACATTAAACACATTGCCAGCAATCATGTTTTCAGGTTTGAAACAGAGCTGGAAATCATCCTTTCTCCAGTGGTTCAGTGAATGGAAATACACACTACCCAAAAGAACGACAGCATGCTCATTGCTTCATTTTCCACAATTTCTGCCTTGCCATGATACCTAAGGTGTTTACCTATTTTCTTTTTTGTTTGATTCATCTTGTATGGGTAATTCCAGCATATGAGTCAATTTGCTGGATTTTCCAAGGAAGGACACAATGAAAAGTGGAAAGGAACCAGTGGATTATTGCTATTTGCTACAAAAGAATTTTAGATAATTTTTCCCCCATCTGGGTTTAAAACAGCACATAATTTGAGAAATGCATAAGAGAATGTCAAATGGCTATATTAAGAATAATAATAGTGATTACTGTTGTAACAACAATGCTACTTGTTGCTACTGTGGCTGTGTAAGACCAATAACACCAGCACACAGGAGGGCTTCTTAGCATAGGTTCTTCGATCTACTTTTCTAAGGAAAGCAACTTTAAGGGGTTTGTAATCTCACTTTAATTAAACATACATGTATCATTCACTTAGTTCAGGGGGAAAAGTCAGCACCCTGAACTTCAGGGAAAACACAAACAGAAATTACAAGCAGAAATTATATAAACAGAGCAAATAAACACAAATGAACAGACAGGGCTTCTAGTTTTTGACAAAGACATTACATACACAGTTACTACAGAGAGAATCATGGGGTTTTCAAAGCCGATGGGGGAGATCCTTAACATCTACCCAGAGTCTCCACACCAACACTCTTCTAATGAATGAGGCTAACTAATATTAACTTCTGAGTTTATATACCCCTATTCAGGGTCAAAGGGCATCACAGCCATGAGACACAAAACCATGTGATGCTTCTTCAGGTGTCACAGCCATGTGACTCAAAGTTATGTGAACTAGGCTTTTCCTTGATGTAAGCAGGTCATCGGAGACTCCAGATTTAACCAAAGAAACAAAGGCCAGTCTCATCAAAGGCACTTGATTACATAAGTGCTCCAAAAGGGAAGATAGTAAAAAAGTCCCATCTTAATTACCAGAACAAGCATTGATGTGATGCTTAACATACATCAGCTCATTTGATCCTCAGAACAACCATGTATGGTAGCTACAGTCATGCACTAAATAGTCCATTTGTGCCCATATTAATATGAACATAGAACTAAAGATATAAGGGATTTAACCTAACTCCCTCATCTAATTTACCTCCCTAATTTATAGATAAAAAAAATGAGAGACAGTGATGTTTTCTAATTTAGAAAAGAAGAACCTTTCTCATTTTGAGGGTATAAAGAGGAGGTGTGATACAGACCCCAAATGCAAACCAGATTTTTTTGGTGTAATTGCTCTTTCCTTTTTGTAACTCCTCTTCCTACAAGTTCAGTGAATTGCCCAAGGTCTTGCAGACAGAAAGCATCAGAGGCAGTATCTGAGGCCACATCATCTGACTACTGAGTCAGTGATCTTTTTATATATGCCTATGAAGTAAGGAACTGTAGGTACTTTTGTCTCTATTTTATAGATGAGGCAATTTTGGCTAACAGAAGTCTTGATTTGCTGTCCATCACAAAGCTATTAAATTCTTTTATTTTTCCTCTTTTTATTATTTATTTAATATTTTTAGTTTTCAGCATGGATTTTCACAAGAGCTTGAATTACAAATTTTCTCCCCATTTCTACCCTCCCCCACTCCAAAATGGCATATATTCTGATTGCCCCATTCCTCAGTCAGCCCTCTCTTCTGTCACCCCACTCCCCCTCATCACCTTTTCCCTTACTTTCTTGTAGGGCAAGATAGATGTTTGTGCCCCAGTGCCTGTATATCTTATTTCCTAGTTGCATGCAAAAACTTTTTTTGAATATCTGCTTTTAAAACTTTGAGTTCCAAATTCTCTCCCCTCTTCCCTTCCCACCCACCCTCCCTAAGAAGGCAAATAATTCAACATAGGCCACATGCGAATCATTATGTAAAACCCTTCCACAGTACTCATGTTGTGAAAGACTAACTATATTTTGCACCTTCCTATCCTATCCCCCTTTGTTCAATTTTAGCTCTTGACCCTGTCCCTTTTTGAAAGTATTTGCTTTTGATTACCTCCTCCCCCTATCTGCCTCCCTTCTATCATCTCCCCTTTTTATCTCCTTCCTCCTTCTTTCCTGTGGGGTAAGATACTCAATTGAGTATGTATGTTATTCCCTCCTCAGGTCAAATCTGATGAGAGCAAGATTCACTCATTCCCTCTCACCTGCCCCCTCTTCCCTTCCTACAGAACTGCTTTTTTCTTGCTGCTTTTATGCGAGATAATTTACCCCATTCTATCTCTCCCTTTCTCTCTCTCTCAATATATTCCTCTCTAATCCCTTAATTTGATTTTTTCTTTTAGATATCATCCCTTCATATTCAACTCACCCTGTGCCCTCTGTCTATATATACATACATACATATATATGTATATATATGTGTGTACATATATATATATACATATATGTATGTATATATATACACACATATACATATATATACATATGTATATGTATATATATATGTATTCCCTTCAGCTACCATAATACTGAGGTCTCATGAATTATACACATCATCTTTCCATGTGGGAATGTAAACAAAACAGTTCCACTTTAGTAGGTCCCTTATTATTTCTCTTTCTTGTTTACTTTTTCATGCTTCTCTTGATTCTTGTGTTTGAAAGTCAAATTTTTTATTCAGCTCTGATCTTTTCACAGAGAAAGCTTGAAAGTCATCTATTTTATTGAAAATCCATATTTTGCCTTGGAGCATGATACTCAGTTTTGCTGGGTAGGTGATTCTTAGTTTTAATCCCAGCTCCATTGATCTCTGGAATATCATACTCCAAGCCCTTTGATCCCTTAAGGTAGAAGCTGATAGATGTTGTGTTATCCTGATTTTGTTGCCACATTACTCGAATTGTTTCTTTCTGTCTGGTTGAAGTATTTTCTCCTTGATCTGGGAGCTCTGGAATTTGGCAACAATGTACCTAGGAGTTTTCTTTTTGGGATCTTTCTCAGGAGGCAATCAGTGGATTCTTTTAATTTCTATTTGACCCTCTGGCTCTAGAATACAAGGGAAGTTTCCCTTGATAATTTCTTGAAAGATGATATCTAGGCTCTTTTTTTGATCATAGCTTTCAGGTAGTCCAATAAAGCAACTGTAGATGTGGTTCTGCAGCTGCAGCACCTCTGCTGCCCCTGGGGCAGTGGCTGAACCACAAACTCCTTTCATTCTGTCCCTGAATATTTTTTCCCACTATCCTTCTCTGTTGTCTTTGGTGTTTGTGGGTTGAGAAGTCTGGTAACTGCCACGGCTGACTGATTCAAGGCACTAATGCCTGTTCTGCCTGGCTCCTGGTCTGGTTGGTCTGGGTGCAGCTCATGCTGGGCTCTGTTCTGCTCCTCTCCGAGCTTCCTGTGATACACCTTACCCAATGTCCATCCAGGCTGTCCTAGGCTGGAGCCCTACTTCTCTCTGCTGTTTTGTGGGTCCTGCAGTTCTAAAATTTGTTCAGAGCCATTTTATAGGTGTTTGGAGGGTCCTGTGGGAGAGCTTTAGGCCAATTCCTGCTTTCCAGCTGCCATCTTGGCTCTACCCACCAAAGCTCTTAAATTCTAAGGCAAGGATTTCCATAAATATTTCCTAGGTCCAGGTCCAGTGTCATTTTTACTATGCAATACCGTTAAACAAAGAGACCATTTGTTGGTTTAAATTACTGTCTGAGGCAATTTCAATAAACCATTGTTACTAAGTGTCATGCATGAGTAGTCAAAAAG
>JAQQSZ010013242.1:0-11802 GCA_028646595.1 Phalanger gymnotis | reverse complement strand
ATAATGATGACTATTTTTCACTTAATAACTGACCTAATCAGAGATTACATGCTTACCTAAGTTTTTCATTGTTCCAATCTCAGATCTGAAACTTTGAAAGAATACCAAGATAGCAGTGCATAATTAGAAAAGTATTATATCATTTTAATTCAGTTAACCTTCCTAATGAAGGCAACTCACCATTGTTGGACCAGAACCTGCTGAATGCTATGTGACAAATCATTATGAACCACAATAAATATTTAATTCGGTATAGTCCAAAGGAAAATATTTGGGTTGTGAATCAAGAGAAATGACTTCTAGTTCTCATGTGGCCACCAATTGACTGCAGGTCTGGCCATGCCATTCTCCTACTTAATTAACTCCAGTGTCTCCCTATTAACTCTAACTTAAAATATAAACTCTTCTGTTTGGCTTGTGAAGTCCTTCATGACTTAGCATCAATTTACCTTTCCCACCCTGTAAGATATCACCTCCCCTCAAGCACTTTGGATCGAGCCAAACAGACCTTCTTACTGTTGTTCACTCATAATAGACAATGTCCTATCCCTGTCCCTTTATGTGGCAGCCCTCCTCCTCCATGCATGCCTAGAATATACTTTCTCCTCACATCCATCCTATCCAGTTCTCTCCTTCCTTCAAGACACAGCTCAAGCACCACCACGTGAAGCAAAGAAGTCAGTTCATTCCTCTGGGGCTTGGTTTTCTCACCAAGAAATGGAAGATATGGCCTTCCCACAAGACCAAAAAAGGACATTGAAGTCAGAATGCCTTGGTCTGAATATCAACTCCATTACTTTCTATCTATGTGATTTTGGACTTTCTTTGAGCCTCTGTTTCCTGATTCCCCCTATCTTCTAGAGTGATTTCTCACCCAAACTATCTTGTATTTATTTTATTTATCATATACACAATGAATGTATCATATATGTATTGTGTGTCATATACAAATATGTATGTGTGTATGTGTATCTATTTACAGAGAGAGAGACAGAGAGAGAGACAGAGAGACAGAGACAGAGAGGAGAGAGAATGAGAAAGGGATGAAGAGCAAGACAGAGTGAGAGGGAAAGTGAGAGAGAGATGGAGAGAAAGAAAGAGAGGGAGAGAGAGACAGAGAGAGAGAGAGAGACAGAGAGAGAGAGAGAGAGGCAGAAAGAGAGAGAGAGAGAGAGAGAGAGAGAGAGATGTCTCATCTGTTAGAATGTAAGTTTCTGGAGGACAAGGACTAACTCACTTTTATCTTCATATCCCCACCAGTCAGTCCCTGGCACTGGGCAGGTCCTTAAAAATTTCGTGTTGATTGCTTCATATATGAGTGGGTTTGAGTAGATGATTTGGTCCTGTAACTTCTAAAGTGCCTTTTAGCTCTAAACAAGAACAAGAATGAGAATAGCTAACATTTATATAGTGCCTTAAGATTTGCAAAGCGCTTTACATATTTTATCTCAGTGTATTCTCATAAAATCTCTTTAAAGGAAATATTATTGTCTCAGTTTTCAGGATGAGAAAACTGAGGTTGAGGGACATTAAGTGAATTGTTCAGGGTCACATGGGTAGTAAGAAGCTAAGGAAGGATTGGAGCCCAGGTTTTTCCAATTGCAAGTCAAGCACTTTATCCATTATGGAAAGTTGCCTCAGTAGTGAGGCACATCTTTTATCCTCCTTAACTCATTGGTTATCTCATTACCCACAGAGACCATGTCAAACTTTCTCTTCCCTCCTCATCCTCTCATATCTCCTCCTCTCCACTGTCTCTCAGGTCTTGCCTGAATCTTTACTGAGAAAATGTACATAGATTTCCTCATAACCCCTTCACTTCATCTTAAAACTCTTTGACATAACCGCCCATTCTTTCCTTCTTTTCCTTGACTCTGATAAAGATGTGGTCCTTTTCTTTGTCAAGGCTAGCCATTCTACATGTGCACTTGTCATCCCCTTCTGTCTTCTCCATCACAACGTAGCCTCAATCTTCCCTTCTCCTTCTATTTTTTTCAACCTCTCCCCATGTACTGGGGTCTTCCCTACTGCCATTGAATATGGGCATACGCCCCCTTTTAAAAACATCTTCATTTCATCCTGTGTCCCCTAAAGACTACCATTATATTTTACTCTTGTTTTTTAGCTAAATTCCTCGAAAAAGTTGTCTACGCTCTGTCTCCATTTCTTTTTTTCTCATTCAAAATACAATCTTTTTCAATTGGACTTTTCCTGAAATCATTCTCACCAGCATTACCAATAATCTTCTAATTGCAAAATCTGATAGTCTTTCTCATTTTTTCATCCTTCTCAACCAATCTGATACATTTGACACTGTTGACCGAGATCTCCTGAATACTCTCTTTTCTCTGAGCTTTAATGACACTACTCTTTCTAAGATCTTCTCCCTGTTGGATTGCTTCTTCTCAGTCTCCTTTGATTGCTTATCATCCATATTTTGCCTCCAATTATTTAAGGTTCCTTTCATAGGCTTGTTTCCCAATTTTCTGTCACAGGCTTTCTTATCTTCTCCCTCACTGCTCTCTGTCTCTCTTAGTAACCTCACCAGCTCCCATGAGTTTAATTATCATCATGATGTAGATGATGTATACACATATACATGCATGCATATATGTGTGTGTGTGTATATAAACATACACATATAAGCATTATATATATATATATATATGCATATACAATACAGTTCCATTCTCTCCCTTGAACTTCAGGCTTGCTGTACTATCTATTGGACATTTCAAACTGGATGACTCAGAGACATCTTAATTTACCAGGCCCTAAACTGAATTGATTATATCTTCTCTAATACATTTGCCCCCGTAAAATATAGCAATTTCTGTCAATGAAACTACCATCCTACCAATCTCCTAAATTCAAGACCTTGGCACAATCCCCAGCTCCTCACTCCACATATGTAATCAGTTATCAAACTTTGGGATTTATTACTTCACAATTCTCACATTGGCCCTCTCTCTTGTCTCATGTAGCTGCCATCTTTATTCAATCCTTATCACCTCTTGCCTAGAGTATCGTAATATACTTCTACACAGTTTCCCTGCCTTGAGTCTGCCTCCACTTTAATCCACACTACAAGATCCAAAATAATTTCCTTAAGTATAGGCGTGACCATGTGACACTATTACTCAATCAACTGAAGTTGCTTCTGTTGTCTCTAGGATAAAATATTAACTGTTCTTTTAGATTTTAAAGCCCTTCTTGCCCTGGCCCCCAGTCCTATTCTTCCCAGTCTCACCGGACATTACTCTGATCCCCAACCTCTGCAAGCAAGCAACCTGGCTTTCCTTTTGTTAATCTCCAATTAATCCTGTAGTATCTTTTATGTAAACATCTGTTGGCATAGACTGTGAACTCCTTGTGAAAGCAAATACTATGTTTTTGCTCTTCTTTCTATCCCTGTCCCTTAGCATAGTGCCTGGTATACAGTAAGTGATTAATAAACTCGTCAACTGACTGTTCCTCAAACACTATACCCATCTCTGTATACTTGCACATGACTGAAATGCACTCCCTCCTTCCTTCTGCCTTAAAGAGTCTCTTGGTTCCCTGAAGAGACAGATCAGGCATTATCTTCTGCATGCAAGCACCTTCTCAAAGTACTTTTTATTTTTTGTATTTATTCACATTGTATTTTTGTTGTTACATGTATGCGTGTTTGTGCATATGTGTGTATGTATATATTTTACACACACACACACACACACACACACACTGTTCTCCATTAGAGTGTAAGTTTCTCCCAAGTAGAGATTGTTTTATTCCATGCATTTTTTATCTCCAATAGTGGGTGCTTAACAAGTGTCGGTCAGTCAGCCAGTCAACAAGCATTTATTAAGCACTAACTATATGCTAGGCACTGTGACACTGTGCAAAGGGCTGGAAATTTTTTTACAAAAGACAGTCCTTGACCTCAAGGAGCTTCCATATTAACAGGGAAGACAACAAGTAAAAGGAAATTAAAGGAGGAGGAAGGAGAATAGAAGATACCCAATGCTGATGGTGAAATCCAGGAGAGTACAGCCTGGTGGGAAATGCAGATCAGTGGCCTAAGCACCCTCTGTAAATGGAGATTATGGGAGGAGCCATCTAAACATTTGTTGATTGCTTGATATTTCCTATTGCTCCAGATTGGTATAGGCATAAAATAAAGAAATAAATATGTGATAGTACTTGAAAGAGTAAAGGGTATTTCTCTCTGTGGAGGACAGTAGGTATATGATTGGTCTAACCTGCGTGATAGGCTTTGAGAATTTTTTTTTTTATTTCTTTTTACCAGAAATTAGCTTCTCCGGGCTCTTCCATACTCTGCCAGATATGACAAACAACACTTCCCTCCTGTCACAAGTTTCTCCTAACCCCTTGCTGTCCTTGAAGTGCCTTGGATATGTTGTCCTTGGGGATATGACAAATATTGCCAGTAGTTTTCTGTGCAAATCTTTTGGGGGGCAACAAACTCTTTCTCTCTGAGTAGACCCATAGTCACTCAGCTTTGGGTGAGGGTGTCACCTACCATTGTACATTTCCAGAGAAGCATTGATAGAGGGGCCATGTCCTCAGAAATCAGGAATATGAAGTCCAGAGATGATAATTCTAGGTCCTGTGCCTCCACTAATAAGCTTCATTTCATCCTATATCCATAAATCGTGTCTTGGCCATTCCTTGGATGCTGTGATTCAAACCCAGGTCACATGGCTCCATTGTCACTGTTGCACTATACTATCATTATCTAGGAGCCTACTTCAGCAATTACTATTCCAAAAATGTAGGAAATGAGTGAAGTCTTTTTTTATATACAGCCAGATATGGGTTAGTGTGGAGCTAGTTAAACTCTCTCTTTGTGTATGTGTGTATGTGTGTGTGTGTGTGTGTGTGTGTGTGTGTCTGTCTGTCTCTCTCTCCCCTTTCTGCACTCTTCCCTTATCCTCAAGAACTTTAGATAAGAGGGGATCTAAGTATAACTAAAATCTCGGGCACCAGCCTATTAGACAAACTCCATCACTGACCACCTATGCCAACTGATGCTGCAAATGGAACAGTGAGAAATGGCTGGCTTTCTTGCCTCAACACTATTAACATACATTTTGAGATTCAAATGGAGAGCCCATTTTCCCAGGTTTAGCAAAATGCAAAGCAACCCTGTCAAGGCCAGTAGACTAAGGCCCAAGACTTACCATCTCATTGCACTCAAATTCCTCTACACAGTAGCTCACTCATTTGGAGGCAGTGGAGTGTGGTGGAAAGAGCCCCAAGTTGGAATATTTACTCTGCTACTTGCTACCTGCATGACTTTAGGCAAATCGATTACTCTTGCTAGGCTTCAGTTCCTGATCAGTAAAATAAGGGATCTGGACTAGACAATTTCTGGTGTACCTTTCAGTTGTAAATCTGTGAGTAAGATATTGAGGCCTTCTCACAGAGTTATACATATTATTTACTTTGAATCCAACTTTTGTTTTGTGTAACAAGATGCTCAACAACTTGGAGTCTATTTGGAGATAGGATGATGAAAATTTCAATTCAAAGATATGCATATAGAGAGATGTGCATACATAGAGAGATATGCATATGTATACATATATATATATATATATACGTGTGTGTGTGTGTGTGTGTGTGTGTGTGTGTGTGTGTGTGTGTGCATAGCTTAATTGCATCTCAACAATTAGACAACTGGTCCGGGCATTCTTTCTCCAAGCAAACTCTCTCTTTACTGGTAGTCCAGGATCTTGCAAAAATTACTCAATTGCCACTTAATTCAATCTCATTATGCATGTGGAATGGATTAGTTCAATAACCTAGGACTTTCAGTGAAAGATACTGTTATACCAAGAGTGAGTGAGACACGCCACAGAGTATAAGTTTTAAATGGAGAATTTATTAGCTGGTGACCATTCGGGGTTCAACCCAAATCAGAATGGCCCCGAGTTGGGGTGAAGAAGTAGTATTTATGCAGAAAAAAATGCAGAAAAAACAATGCAGTGGTTAATTATCTCTTGAAATTTCCAGGCCAGGTCACAGGGTGGTCGGGGCACAGGAACAGATCAAAGATTCTGACAGGTTATCATTTGGTGGGATGATCTTATCTATTGACATTCCTTGGAGGAGTCACGGAGCCCCAGGGACATTTGCTAAATACTAAAAGGTCTGAGTCCATTCTTTCTGGGGGTGTTGTCAGGGGCAGTGGGGCAGGGGTCTCCTTAGCAATAACTGATTTCTCCAGCACCACAATACTACCCACAAACCCCCATAATTCCAAATCTAGGTCGAATTATAATTGTTTGTATATTTCCCCCTTTAGTCTATGACCTCCTAGTGAAGGCAAATACTGTGTTTTTGCATGTCTTTCTATTGAAAAGCTTCCCTATTGCCTCTAGAGTAAAATGCAGATGCCACTCTCTGGCCTTTAAAGCTCTTCCAAATCTGGTTCCAACTGATATTTCCAGATTGCTACTCCATTACTTTGCACATACTCGTTAAGCTGGTCTCCTAGCCATCCCCTCAACACAACATTCTTTCTCCTATCTCTATAACTCACAAGCTGTCCCTTATGTCTAAAATACCTTCTCACCTCACCTTCCACTTCATCCTAATCCCTAGGTACCTTTAAGGCACAAATAAAATGAGATCAGATCACATATGTAAAACTATTTTCAAACCTAAACACACTATATAAATTCTAGGTGTTATGAAATCAAATGTCATCTACACGAAATCTTTTCTGACACTGTTATCCATAACTCTAACTTCACATTTTGGGGGGATCTTTACATACTTTGTATATATTTTATATTTGTTTAACTGTGTATATGAGAAGTGCTTAAGCTGGGGTGTGTTATCTTGTTTAACTAGTTTTCTTTGTAATCTCATTTATTTCATTTTATATATTTAAAAGCACTTTTCTGAAAACTACCACAAGGTTCCATGACACAGACAATATTAAGAACCCATGGTACACATGCTATTTTCTACCAATATAATATAAGCTCCCTGCCTTCATAAAATATCTTCAATTTTGTCTTTATACCCTCAACTCTTAGCCTGGTACAAAGAAGGCTCAATTAAAATGTGTTGGATCGAATGGAAAAGGCCATTTCCATTGCATGCACATCCTGAAAGTCTAACCAGAATTTTCTTAAATTAACTTGGAAATTAAAGAGAAAAAAAGCTCAGAATCTTTAATCAAACTACACCAGGGTACTTACATGCTGCACAAGCATGCATATGTGTTCACACCCATCTAAACACACATCTACACAGAGACTCTCTATTATTTAAGAAGTATCAGAATGAAAAGGAATATGAGAAGATAGAATGCATTGCATGCTTTATGCAAAATGACAAGGGCCCTAAAAAGTTCAGCTTAATTTAAAAAATCTACTGCAAAGAATCTTCTTATAAGATATATATCATCAAAAATCTTTGCTTACTCTGATAAGAAAAAATTCATTCTCCTTCTTTAGATACTGAATATGGAAACGTCAGAGACATTTCTATTGCAAGAGCTATTCACACAGACAGATACAACTGTTCCCAGAAATCTGAGCTCTGAACACACTGAAGATTAATACCAAAAGGTTCATGTCTGTGTAGTGGCATGAAGATTAAATGCTTTTAGTCCTAGCAAAGTTATTTTCATTTTTTCAAGTCCTTAAAAAAGTTTAAGAAAACCCTACAATAAGATCATCTTAAAATATTCTGAAATAACTTTCTGATTCATTTTTGACACAATTTTCAAGTGATATGCAATATTTCATTTCATTGTTTAACAGCAAAATAAATACTTGCAGAAACTGGCTGCTCATTATTTGCTTTTGACATTTCTTGTAATATCTTTGGTTCTATAGCTCTTCCAGCCTGAGAACCCACTTTGACTATAAAGGAAGAGGCCTAAACGAACTGGTCTAATTGCCTTATGGTCCACGTAGTATGTTTATTAATGATTGTAAGGTCCCCTCTTCTAAGTCCACTGAGAATAGGATTTCAGAAATATCCCTTTTGGTTATTCAAGGATGATATCAAGCTTCCTGTCCATCTTTTCCTGCCTCTGTTGGGGGTGGGGGTGGAAACAAGGATGGTCCTTACCTGGATTAAATTTATAAAGGACAAAACTAACAGTAGATTCTTTGGATTGCCTTAAAGAAGCTAGACCAGGGGTGGGGAACTTATGGCCTGAAGGCCACATGTGGCCCTCTAGGTTCTCAAGTGCCACCAGTTGACTGAATCCAAACTGTATAGAGCAAATCCCCTTAATAAAAGTATTTCTTCTGTGAAAAGGCTGTACCCAAGGATCTAGAAGGCCACATGTACCCTTGAGGCCACAGGTTGCCCACCTCTAAGCTAGACAGTAGAAAATAGGACTCAACTGAACTAATAAGTATCCGATATGGGTGGATTCTAGTTCAGGTACAGATTGGCCTTGATAACCTCAGAGGTCCCTTCCACTCAAGGATGGATGAATGTAAGAAAGTCAGAAAAACTGAACCAAATCTAAATCTGCCTCGCCATAGCTTTTACCTATTGTTCCTGGTGCCTTCTGGGGAACGAGTCAAGTACCTCTTCCATATGACAGTCTGTGTTAGACAACACTGGAAAGTCTTTTCTTCTTCAGGATAAATACTGCATGTACCTGAAATGACATGGCTTCTCATTATCCTAATTACCTTCCTCTGAACGATCTCCTGCTTCTCAATGTGAGATTTCTTACTTCTAAGGTACTCTTCCTCCTCCTTTTTATTTTTTTTGTTGACGTCTTCCCTAGATGTCCCCTAAAATTATAAAGATCAAAAACCCCAGAAACTAGGTACATTTCCAGTCCAGGTTAATTACATGTAATTAACAAAATTAATATACCTAATATTTGTGATCCTCAGTTATCTATAATATAAAGGAGTTAGACCACAGGAGTGAAATGATCAATATATAAAAATTAAATGAAAGAAGGAAATAAACAATAATTGCCTACTAAGTGCCAGGCACAATGCTATGTGCTTTTAAAAATATCATCTCATTTGATCCTCACAAAAATACTAGGAGACAGATATTATTATCCCTATTTTACAGATGAGAAAACTAAGGCAAACAGAAGCAAACTGGTTTGCTGAGGGTCACATAGCCAGTAAGTGTCTTAGACTGGATTAGAACTCATGTCTCCCTGATTCCAGGCCTAGCACTCTATCTACTGTACTACCCAGCTACCACAAGAAAGTTTATGCAATGGGGGCAAGGAGGAGGAGAAACACACTAGATTTGGAAGGAGAAAGGCAAGATTCCAATTCCAGCTGATCACTAGTAAGTGACAGAGTGATATATGTCCTTGTACAAATCACTTAACTTCTCTTGGCCTTAGTTTTCTCATCTTTTCAAGGTGGGGCATGAGAGGTTGGGGTCATGGTATTGATGTTATGACCTCTAAGATCACTGCCAAGAATAAGATCAAATTGTCCCATGATCTAAGATTAGCTTGGGAATGAAATGATTATTTGGAAGGCAAGAAAACAGAGATAGGAAGACCTGTTAGTAAACTTTATTAATCATCCAAATGGGTGCTAATGAGGGTCTCTACTAGAATAATTACACTGGGAGTGAATAGATAAACCAGGCCAAATTCTAGTGATATGGTCATAGAACAATCTACAGATCCTGATAAGTGATTAGGTATAGAAGGTTAAGGACAAGGAAGAGCCACATATTAAAGCTTAGATATCAAAGAGTCAAAGGTTAAAGTGGGAACATGAGAGAATGGTTGAATGAAAGTGCCCCTGACAGAAAGAGTAAAGACAGAGGAAGGGAGATTTTATGGTGAAAAAAAAATAAGCTTGCTTTGGGATAGAGAGGTAGAACTTGCTGAATTCACCTGGAAGCTCTCCAATTTATTTGTAAAGCAAATTTCATTTTACTTGGCTTTGTATGTTAAGAGTAAACAAGGTCTTAATGTTATCATCTATTCAAAGACATTAGTCAAGTCACCTTTGAAACTTCAATTTCCAAACCGAACTCCTTTCAACTTTCCCCCAAAGGACCACTATTCCAAAAGAAGGAGAGGAATGTTAGTGGGGAGAGGAGACTGAAGGTGTCAGGAATAACAATAATTCACACCGATTTAGCACCTCAAAGTTTGCAAACCTCTTTCTTCACAACAACCCCATGAGGAAGTTAGAGAAAATATCATTCCTCCTCCATTTCACCGATGAGGAAAGACACTGTGAAAACCTTAGTGACTTCATTGCCTATGATCACATAGCATCTTATTACTCACTACTCTTTCTACTATACACTATGACTTGCAGATGCCACCTAATATTAAATAATAATAAATTTATTTAAAGGTTTCCTCTATACTACACAGGATATAGACCAGACTTATAATTTTGTTGCTACGGGTAACTCTCAGGTGGTGAAATTTTCCTCTATCAATGAAGGAAGGAATCTTCTCTGTAATTTACAAACTTAGAGAATTGCACAGAGTACTATGCAATGCTGAAAATATTTCAATATTTTTTCCTAATGGTGAAGTACAATATTGTACCTTTATGAAAAAGAGAGACATTTTAATTTGAACTTTCTATTTTACCTAAACACAGCATATCTCAGCCAAGGCATGATGCTTAAAATCAGTAATTATCCATTCTTTGTACAAGTCTCTAGATAGGAAAGGCTAGCTGTCTACTCCTACTCTTGCAAGGGAATGAGAACAAGAGTTATTAGAATTCATGTGTAGGACGTTTCTTTCTAACTAGCATCTTCTACCCACGACCATATTCCCAGACTACATTTTTGAGGGGAGAGGAATAAAAAATTGAGGGGATCAAAAAATGGAAGAAAGCCCTCAGAGTTGAAATGTACAATGTAAGTAACACTTTGCCCCCATACACACACACACACACACACACACGCACACACAAAATGCATGAATGCATGTGCCTACAAAATCCTAGTAAGAGTTGAATACTGCTAAAAATCAGTGTGGGGTTTTTAATAATGATAACCCCCAAAATATTCAGTAATTAGGTATGATAGTCCGGAATTGCAATCCCAGCACATCAAAACGTTGATGATCATTTAACTCTGAGAGATGCTTTTTTTCATTAAAAATGATTACCCAAGCATAACTTCAATAATTTGTCCTGGAAAAAATTGTAAACAGAAGTTAAATTCCAATGCTTCTTATATACTGCAGCTGTTTCTCCTTTCGGAAGTTACTGGGTAAGCAAAAAGACCTAAAAACCTATGTAAAATCTTATTTTTGCAACACATAGCTTAATTTTCCTTTCTCATTAATATGTATTGAAGGAAGCTTGATACTCAATTTGCATGCCAAATGCACTTAATAATATGTGTAATGAGTAGGCATATCCAAGATGGCAGATTAGAGGCAGCAACCCAGCCAAATTCTCCCAGCATTTCCCTCCAAACCACTTTAAAATAATGCTTCAAATTAAATTTTGGAGTGACAGAGACAACAAGGGGTCAGAGTGAAACATTTTTCCAGCCTAAGACAACTTAGCAGGTCAGCAGGAGAGGTCTGTGACATTGGGGAGAGCTCTGGGTCAGAGCATACTCAGTGACAGCACCAGCAGCTGGCACTGGAGGCAGCTGTGATAACAGCAGTAGCTTACCAAGAGCTCTCAGTTCAAAATGTTAAGGGGTTGGCCATTGGTCAGAAAGAGATTACAAGGGCTCTTTTCTTTCATGGGGTACAGATGGAACTGATTGGCAATCCTATTGCCCATATAAAATTCTGGGTCACAATTCCAGAGAGGAGAGGAGCCCTTGTGGTTGGTCATGAAA
>JAQQSZ010013241.1:0-11803 GCA_028646595.1 Phalanger gymnotis | reverse complement strand
AAGAAGGATTCCAGAGTCTGAGAGTGAGTCTGAGTGTGTTTTTGCCGCCTGGCCATGTTCCCAGCCAACTTACTTAACCCTTGAGTTTTTCAGCGGGGTATGGCTGCTTGTAGACTAAAGAGTTCTATGTTCCATGCTTGGGCGGATGCGCTGCCTCACCAGCACTCCTCCTTCCCCAAGAACCCCCAACCAGGACTGGGCTTAAATCTTCAGCAGGCTCTTCACTCCTGCTCTGATCAGCCACTTAATTCCTCCCACAAGTTGGGCCTGGGGCCAGAAGCAACTGCAGCTGTAGTTCTAAAGCTGCCCCACCTCTGCTGCCCCAGGGGTGGTAGCTGAACTGCAAACTCAGTCCTGCAGCTTTTCACACTAACCTTCTCTGTTGTCTTTGTTCTTTGTGTGTTGAGAGGTCTTGTAAATGCCACAGCTCAGTAATTCATGCCTGTAGGGCACTCTCCACTGGGCTGCTGGGCTGCTGGTCTGGTTGGTCCACGCTGGCCTCTGCTTGGCTCAGCTCCACTCCCCTCAGCTGGGAGCTGGGAGCTCCATGTGGGACAGACCTTACCCAGAGACCATCCAGGCTGTCCTGGGCTGGAGCCCTGCTTCCCTCTGCCACTTGGTCGGTTCTGCAGCTCTAGAATTGGTTCAGAGCCATTTTTTAATAGGTTTTTGGAGGGACTTGGTGGGGAGCTCACTCCAGTCACTGCTTCCCGCTTGCCCATCATTTCTTATAGTGCAATAGTGTTCCATTAAATTCATATACTACAATTTGTTCATCCATTTCCCAATTGATGGGCATCAGCACAATTTCCAATTCTTAGACACCACAAAAAGAGCTGCTACAAATATTTTTGTACATATAGGTCCTCTTCACTGTTTTATGATCTCTTTGGGATACAGACTTAGTAGTGGTATTGCTGGATCATAGGCTATGCACAGTTTGATTTCCCTTTGGGGGTAGCTCCAAATTGCTCTCCAGAATGGTTGGATCAGTTTGCAACTCCACCAACAAACATTGCCTCAGTGTCCCAATTTTCCCACATCTTCTCCAATACTTATCATTTTCCTTTTCTGTCATATTAGCCAATCAGATAAGTGTGATGTGGTGCCTTAGAGTTGTTTAATTTGCATTTCTCTAATCAATAGAGAAATTTATTAGATCATTTTTATATGACTATAGATAGCTTTAATTTCTTTATATGAAAACTGTCTGTTTATACCCTTTATTAATCACTCCTTTGATTTTCATAATTTCTAATTTGGCATTTATTTGGGGATTTTTAATTTGTTCTTTTCCTAGATTTTTCAGTTTCATGCCTAATTCATTGAACTATTTTTTCTCTATTTTATTCATGTTAGTATTCAGAGGTATAAAATTTTCCCTAAGACTCACTTTGGCTGCATTTCATAAGTTTAGGTATGTTGTCTCATAATTACCATTCTCTTAGATGAAATTATTGATTTTTTTCTATGATTTGTTGTTTGACCTACTCATTCCACAGGATTAGATTATTTAGTTTCCAATTAATTTTAATCTATCTTTACATTACTCTTCATTACATGTAATTTTATTGCATCATGATATGAAAAGATGCATTTAATATTTCTGCCTTTCCGCATTTGATTTTGAAGTTTTTATGGCCTACCACATGGTCAATTTTTGTGTAGTTGTCATGTATCACTTAGAAAAAGGTATATTCTTTTCTGTCCCCATTCAGTTTTCTCCAGAGGTCTACCATATCTAACTTCTAAAATTCTATTCACCTTAACCTCTTTCTTGTTTATTTTGTGGTTAGATTTATCTACTTCTGAGAGGGAGAGGTTGAGGTCCATCACTAGAATACTTTGGGTGTCTATTTCTTCCTGTAACTCACCAAACTTCTCCTCTAAGAATATGGATGGTCTACTACTTGGTGCACATATGTTTAGTATTGATATCACTTCATTGCCTATAACACCTTTTAGCAAGATTTAGTTTCCTTCCTTGTGTCTTTTCATTAGATCTATTTTTGTTTTGCTTTGTCTGAGATTAGCATTGCTACATTTGCTGTTTTTTTTTTTTTTACCTCAGTTAAAGCATAATATATCCTGCTCCAGCCTACTACTTTTACTCTTTGTGTCTCTCTGTTTCCACTGTGTTTCTGGTAAACAACTTATCGCAGGAATTTGTTTTTTTAATCCACTCTGATGAGTACTTTCATTTTATGGGAGAATTAATTTCATTCACATTTAGTTATGATTACTAACTCTGTATTTCCCTCCATCTTCTTCCCCCGCCTTTTATATTTTTCTCTCTCTTTTCATCCTGTCCCTCCTCAGTAATGTTTTGTTTCTGAGCAATGCCTCCTCCAATATGCCTTCCCTTCTATCAGTCTCCCTCCCTTTTTCCTTTCCCTCTCCTACTTCTGTCCTTCCTTCTATACACCTCTCCCTTTTTTCTCCATTTCCTCTCCTACTTCCCTATAGGTAGGATAGATGACTCTACTCAGCAGAGTGTGAGTCTTATTTTCTCTTTAAGTCAAATTCAATGAGAGTAAGGTTCAAACAATGCTCACCCCTTCCTTTCTTTCCCTCTACTGTATTGGGTCTTTCATGCCTTTTCCTGTTATATTATTTCCCCCACTCTGTCTCCTGCTGTCCTCTTCTTCTAGTACAATCTTTTTTCACCCCATTATTAATTTTTTTTATCATCACATCAATGTCAAGTTATACCTACACGATCTGTCTAAGTATACTCCCTCTAACTCCCCTAATGAGGATACAGTTCTTAAGAGTGACAAGTATCATTTCCCCATATAAGGATGTAAACAGTTTAGCTTTTTTGAGTATCATGGTTTTTAAAATTTTTCTTTCCTGTTTATCTTTTTTATGCTTCTCTTGAGTCTCGCATTTGAAGATCAAATTTTCTGTTCGGCTATGATCTTTTCATTAGGAAAAATTGAAAGTACCATATTTCATCAATCTTCATCTTTTTCCCAGAAAGATTATGCTCAATTTTTCTGGGTAGTTGATTCTTGGTTGCAACCCAAGCTCTTTTGCCTTCTGGAATATCATATTCTAACCCCTCTTATCCTTTAATGTAGAAGATGCTAAGTCCTGTGTAATATTATGATGGCTTTCAGGTAGTCTAATAATTTTTAAATTCTCTCTCTTGGGTCTATTTTCCAAATCAATTGTTTTCCAATGAGATATTTCACATTGTCTTCTATCTTTTCATTTTTTGGTTTTGTTTTATAATTTCTTGATTTCTTATAAAGTCATTATCTTCTATTTTCTTCATTCTAATCTATAAGGAATTATTTTCTTCAGTGAGCTTTTGGACCTCCTTTTCCATTTGGCCATTTCTGCTTTATAAGGCATTCTTCTCCTCATTGGCTTTTTGGACCTCTTCTGCCATTTAGGTTAGTTTATTTTTAAAGGTTTTATTTTCTTCAGATTTATCTTCCCAATTTTCCACTCCTTCTCTTACTTGATTTTCAAAATCCTTTTTGAGCTCTTCAATGGCCTGAGACCGTTTCATATTTTTCTTGGAGGCTTTGGATGTAAGAGCTTTAACTTTGTTGTCTTCCTCTGGTTGTATGTTTTGATCTCCCTTGTAACCAAGGACATGAGAAAATACATTTTCACCAAGAAAGTAGCCTCCTATAGTCTTCCTCCCTCCCCCACATTTGCTCATTTTCCCAGCCAATTGCTTGACTTTTGAACTCTTTGTTAAGTAGAGGGTGTACTGCCCCAAGCTTCAGGGTTTTTGTGCAGTTGTTTTCAGAAAAATTCCTAGGGACCTGTAAATTTTCAGTTCTTCTGAAATGTCATGATCAAAGGAGAGTTGTTTACTCTTCTCCTAGCCTGTACTCTGGTCTGTGAGCAACAACAGGCACTCTCTAAACTCTACTCTCCACTGGCATCACTAGTACTTCTCCTTGCCCCAGGACTGCCACCCAGGACTGTGACCCAGATCATCCATGATTCTCCTACTGTCTGTAGGCCAAGAGCTCCAGAAGCAGCAGCTCCTAGGCCAGTGGCTGCTACTGCCCAGGGGCTGGGGCTAGGGCTGGACAATGCTCCTTTTTCACCCAGGTGAATACACCCTTCCCATCAGCCTTCCAGATTGTTCTGAGCTGGAAATCTGTTTCACTCTGTCATTTCGTGGCTTATGCTGCTCTAGAATTTGTTAAGAGTCATTTTTACAGGTATTGAAGGGTTCGAGGGGAGAGCTCAAGCAGGTCCCTACTTCTACTCTGGCATCTTGCCTCTGCCCCCAGTAGATTTCTTTAGAAGTATTTATAGAAGTACATAGATAAAAGTTTCAAACAACAGGAAATTATCATTCGCTTAGTTCACGGGAAAAAGTCAGCACCCTGAACTTCTGAGCAAATACAAACAAAACTACAAACAGATCAACAGACAGGCTTTGTCTAACCAAGACATCACATACATAGTTAGCAAAAAGAGAAGCACCTCCATCTGGGTTTTCAAAGTCGGGGGGGGGGCAGGGCTGATTCAGTGCCTTACCCAGAGTCTCGTCACCAACACTCTTTCAATATGTGTGCCCCCAAAGGCAAAATGCTAACCTCTGAGTTTGTATACACTTTTTCAGGGTCAAAGGGCATCACAACCATGCCACTCAAACCCACATGACTTAGGCCTTCTTGTGATGTAAACATTTGCTCAGGGTCCAAGGGCAGAACTAGTCCTTCCCTTGATGTAAGCAGGTCATCAAAGACTCCCAATTCAATCAAAGATTCCTTAGTGCTGAGAAGCACTCCAAAACAGACAACAAAAAGTCCACTTTGTTTGCCATTACATTTGAACAGCAAGACTCATCAAAGGTACTTGATTACCTTAGCATTCTAAATGAGAAAAAAAAAGTCCCACCTTAATTACCATAACACCTTCCCATTCCAACTTGATGGGCAATAATCACCACTCACTGGAGAGAATTCTGGAAGTCTTCATAACATTGACTGTACTCCCTAAAACATATACTTTTTAACTTAGTAATGGCCTGTTTCCCTTTTCATATAAATGACTTTGTTCAATATAGTGTTCTTCACGCTCTTTCTGTGGCTATCACTTTTTCATCATAGATTTTTCATCAGATTATCATTTCTTGACATAACTTCTATCAATATTAGTTATACCTAGCTCACCAAATAGCTTCATGCTCTAAATGGACAGTTTGTTTTTTTCATTGTAATTGATCAATCAGGGTCCACTTCTCTCATTTTTATAGAAAGTTAGACCCATAGAGTTTAAATGTTTTGGCCAAGATGGCACAGGTAAGAATTGGCAAATTTGGGATGTTAATTCATGTTTTCTGCCTCAAAAATCCACATTCATTCTGTTGTACCAACCTGTCTCTCCTTTCTTTAAAGAGAGCAGTATATGGGACTATATGAGACTACTTCACATAGTCGGATGATATAGAGGGATTAAATAAATGAGAATCTAGGGGTTCTAAAACCACGTTTCCTCTATTTCATAATTTTGCCTATGACTAGAGTTGTATACCCTCCATCCAGAGAATAAAGAAAGGCAGTGTTTTTGTGAGGAAAAAATATTATAGCCCACTGGGGATTGAGTAAACTCTCAGGAAACAGAAATAGGCTTTTATATATAAATGATATCCCTAAGCAGAGGATAAGAGAAAGTGAGCATCTACGATGCATGCATTTGAAGTTCTGTCTGATTTTATGAAGTGGCTTGAATGAAAATTACTGTTAAAATAGGTACTATCTCTTTATTAGCAGAGAAAAGATGACATTTCTCTCCTTTCTTAATTGCTGTGACCTATTCTCAGCATGGGAGAATCAGATTCAGCAACCAAAGAGTATAGGACTAACTTGCTATTTTTAAGGGGGTTCATTGCCTAACACATAGTTTCCATTTTACTGAAACTCTTCAACACAGTGACTAATTTAGACCCATCATAAACCACCTTATACCATACGCATGTGCATAGGTAGGGATCCATAAGGTTACTGAACTCTCATCAAAGCCATTCAGAGTTTGGAGTGCCATTCAGCTTGAGTATTGGCCCTTACAAAGGATACCGGTGGAGAGTAGCATTCTTGTTAAATTATTTGTATTCTTTACAATAGACACTGTGCTTTGCAAATATAGATTTTACAGATTTTAGTTTCTGATAGTAAATGGTTTGACCCTCTGCACAGCACCCCTCTCGTCAGCCACTCTCTCCATGGAACACCACTTCAGTTATATTTCTGCAATTTAGAAACATGTAATTTTTTATTTGACATTGTTTTAAAATAGGACATTATGATTTAACATCAAGCTTCATAGCAACAGAGGGACATTTTGCCTGCTAAACTGATCCAGAGTGGCAATAGAGTATAGCAGATAAAGTGCTGACCTTGGGATCAGGACCACCTGGGTGCAAGTTTTCCCTCTAATATATAATATATGTAAGCATGTGTGCCCCTGGGGAAGTCACTTAACCACTGATGACTCCAGCAACCAAGACTAAAAGTAGCAGAAAGGGGACTGATCTGCATTAATAGAGGAACTTTTGATATTAGTAGCTCCCAATAATTATGAAACTACTAGTCTCATGAAAGAAACAAACAAAGAGAAAACATCAAAAACCTGCTGTATGTGAGTGTGGGGCACAATGTTTTAATATCAAGTTATCTTTGTTTTTAGAAAGTTTGTTTCTAACTCACTGGAGAATTTTCTGCACCAAAGCTTCTTGATTAACTTCTAGAAATGAAGGCCCTTGCCTTGAAATATTAACCTCTTTTCCAGAAGGGATAAAATATTTTCTATCAAATGTTTAGAAATACTCACTTAACACAAATAATATAGGCTAAGTAAAATGAATTTTCAATAGTTATGCAAAATGATTCAAAATGTCTATTAGTTTAAAGAAATGCAAGACTATTGGAAATAGAGGTTAACATTGATAACTGATAACATTGACAAATCACACCTAGGTGTTGGGATCAAAATTGAGACAAAGGAATCACCACCTCATTTTTTATCTTAATGTTATTCTTTTTTCAAAAGAAGACATCACTTTGTTCACCTTAGTATAATAGAAGTCATTTACTCTTCCTAAATCCAGCTTTTAGTTTATTACGTTAATGACTTGATTACTATTTTCAATAGATTGAATTCCATTTCCACTCTACATTAGCATAACACACTCTGCAGATCAGTAGGCCTCTTCCATTCTATTGTGACCACCTGTAATGGGACGAGTTTGAGCCTACAGAACCAGCTGAGATAGCCTCAGGGCTCTGAAGTATGGGAGGAATAAGATGGAGTCTGGAGGAAGGGTCTCGCCCTTGTTGGCAATATGGTGCCGGGTTCTTTTCCGGATTTACCTGTGCACAGGTGAATCAGGGGAGAGTGCGGGAAGGAAAGGGGAGGAGAATAGGAGGAGAGTAGGCGGAGAGTAGGCAGACCAAGGCAGTCCTAGTACTACGTAATAAAGGCTATAAAAATCTGGTCACTGACTTTATTAAACGGAGCTGCTTAACACCTTTGCTTCCCACCTCATTCATTGCCCGCGAGATCAGGCCTTTGCTGGACAAAGGCCTGGGAGTATGGGGTAAGAAAGACCCCTACAACCACCATTAACAAAAGCATTTTAATATTTAAAAAAATGTTTTCTTTCCTCTTTCCTTCCCTTTACTTCTTCCCTTCTTTTCTCCTTTCCTCCTTCACACTCTATTTGTGATTATCCCTTTCTCTTCATAGTTTTTTTTAAATGTTTTGCTGGGTTGGCATTTAAAGTATCACAATGATACTGTTTATTTAAAAAGTGATCATCAAAGTGAAAAAAAAAATTGTTTAGCATGCTTTCCTTTGCTTGTCTTCACAGGATTCAAATGAAATAAGGAAGAGTGAGTTGGACTTCTGAGAAAGGTTAAGTAGTCATAATGAAGCTAACTGACCTAAGAAACACGAGTTCAGTAGTATCTATCTATTTTTATGTCTAAGACAGGTAATACAAAACATGTTCAGTGTAGAAAGCAGATAATGTACCCTCAAATCGTCTTCTTAACACTTATACATTTTTGGAGGGGTGAGGATGGGGCAGAGCTAAGAAGGAGCTATTGGTATGAGAGAGGAAGAAGCTGCAATCTAAAGGATGTCTCTAAAGTCTGGACACATAGGCAAAAATGCATATTTTGAAATATTTGGAATATTATCAGACCTTAACCCCCTTGACTTCTTTTTCTGGGGTATGCTAAAGGAGGAGGTATACTCAACGAAAATCACAGATGCAACACACTTGATTGAACGCATAAAGAGTGAATGTGCTAAAATAGACGGCAATGTGAAATTATTGAATTGAGTTTTCATGAATCTTGCAAAGCGCATCAACCTTTGCATCACAAATGATGGAAATCATATGGAAGATATTATTTGTTAATATTCCAATTAAGTAAACTGTTGTCAAAAATTTCATTCACTTCATTTCTTGAAAATATGCATTTTTGCCTATGTGTCCAGACTTTAGGAACACCCTATAGTGGCTTCCTATTTCTTTCTACTTTTATAACTAACTAGATGTCTAAGGAGAAGCCCAGTTGTTTCTGTGCTGTCTAATGACTACAAGTGCTGTCAACATCCCCTAAGTTTTACACTAGTTGTTAAAGATCCTGTTACCATGCCTTATTTATGATTCTTCACAAATTCTTGGAAGAAACTTGCATTTAAATATAAGTTCTAGGAGAAAGAACATTATCTATTATAATGTTCCAGAGGTCATAAGTCAGCACATGAGAACATACCCAAGAGTTGGAGGGGAGGCAGTGATGAGAACTAGTGCTTTATTCTGTTCTTGTGCTCTTAGAACTAAGCTTAATCTGGTAAGATATGATCCCAGAGAAATTTGTTGCCTTCCTTTCAATAAATGTCAATGGACAGCAAACATGTAAACAAGGTTCACCAGAAACTATTTCAATTATCTATTAAGGCACTTGCAACAAAAACTCATTCCAAAATGCTGTTGAATATTTATCATTTCCAGCTTTCTCCCCAATGTGACTAAATTCTTTTAAAATGTATATAAAATGTTCAAATCAGGCCTCAAATACTTGCTAGTTGTGTGACTCTGGGCAAATCACTTTACCTGTTTAACAGCTTTAGTTCCCTCATCTATAAAGCGGTGATGATAATCCCATCTACCCATCACAAAGTTGTTGTGAGGATCAAATGAGGTGATATTTATAAAGATGTCAAATGAGGTCATTTTAAACTCCTTAGTACAGTTATGTAGTTAATACAACATAAATGTTAACATTATTATTATTATCTTAAACAAACAGCAAACACACAAAATGTTGTAGCTTTTAATGACTCAAAGAATGTAATGATTATTTCATTTTTACCTAAGACATACAAGACATGCTCAATCCAGTTATTAGCACTGACTAGACTGAATGAGTTGAGGTGCAATTGAGAAAAGACAGATGTGGTTATGGACTAAACTTGGGCCAGGCCAAGTGTATGAGCAAGACCTTGGACAAGTCACTAAAACTTTGTGCTTTGGTTACCTTAGCTCTAAAATGAGGAGATTCCACTAGATGATTTCTAATCCTTAGCAGCTCTAAGTCATAGGATGCAATAAAGAGCAACAAGAATGCTCCTCTCCACCTTTGCAAAAAAGACAACCTTGCCATTCAACCTGAAAACCTTATCAAGAATAATGTGTTAGCATCTAAGTCTGATTTACTTTCACTTTAAACTAGAGATGATTGTAAAATCTTTTACAGTGGCAGTTTCAAATCTCTGTATACACAGTGGGTACCAGCTGCTCTGGGGCTAGTTAGGGGACAGAGGAACAATAAGGGAGAATGAAGTACTCTGTCAAAGTTCAAGACACAGTTGAAAGTGCCGATGTGAGCAGGAGAAATACCACTAAGACTTTAGGAGAGGGGGAAGACAATAAAGTAATAAGCCAACATGAGTCTACATACAGTTGCAGAGAGACAATCCATTGAGATTTACTAGGATAAGGATATTGCTACAGTCACTTCCTTCCCTATAGTCACACCCTCATCCTCAGACCTTTCCTGTTTGAGGTTTTTTTTTTTTAATAAGCAATTTTTTTTTGGAAAGGGGAAGGCAGGGCAATTAGGGTTAAGTGACTTGCCCAAGGTCACACAGCTAGTAAGTGTGTCAGGTGTCTGAGGCCAGATTTGAACTCAGGTCCTCCTCACTCCAGGGCCAGTGGTCTACTCACTGTGCCACCTAGCTGCCCCCTTGTTTGAGTTTTAAGGCTGTAGGTCCTTGTGTTTGAAAGAAAGCTGAAGAATAAAGAAATAGGTGTACAAGACTTAAATGCAGTTAGGATGTTCTTTTCCATAATCAATTGCTGGGGAACTATTTGCCTGAATAGAGATGAGCATGAACTAATGGAGGCAGGCTGAGAATATAGAAAAACCAAAGCAAATGGGGCTTGGCACAAAAGTATCACTTTATGCTGAGACCTGAGGAGAGTCACAGGTAGTAGAATAGGTGGAGAACAGCAGCAGGGAGCAGTGACAAAGAGAAAGTGTACTAACATCTACTGAGAGTAGTAGGCAAGAGCTTCTGGAAATGAACAGTGTTGTACAGACAGATTGGGATACTGATGTGGACAGCCTCCCCAGGCCAGTAAGGTAAGTCACCAAAACTACGTAGATCTCTGAGGGGAAGGAGACTCACTGGTAGGAAAGTACTTTGTATTGGCTTCCATGAGAGCATTTTATTTGTTTTCACTAGTTTGTAAATACCATTTTAATTTTGCTTGTAAGGAGATTTGGTTGCTGCTCTTGGTGCATAAAGGAGAGGGGGAGGGATCAGATATTGAACTTCGCAGATAACTTAGGTAGGGATGACTAGCCAGAGAATTCCTCCATCCTGAAACCAGGTTTGTTGTGAGAATAGGGAGCTTCTGACACGTCAGATGAAAATTTAGAGCTAGAAATTTTTGTGCCCAAGGCAAGTGAAAAAATGGTTATTGCATTCAAGGAGTAGCATTAAAATGGTAGGACACTTTAAAGATACTTCTTGAGAATGTGACTGCACTGGAACAAGCAAGGAAAGAATTCAAGTGGGATGGAAAAGAAGTGAGTGAACTGGTATTCTTATTAATTCTTCTTCTTCTTATTAATTATTCTTATTAAGCGGTAAGCTCAGTTATTCCATTGTTGCCAAAGCAATGCAAATACTGTAAATTCCCTCTAAATTTTGGCAATCTGGGAGCAAATTCCAGGTCACAGCTGTTATATTTATAGCTGTGGTAAGAATTCCTCAGCAAAGTTAGGCATTCATTACATAAGGACATTGACACATCTTTGATGCTAATGTGATGGCCTTTCTTCTTTTCTCAGTTTCCATAGAAGCAATAAAGGAAATGGATTACACACATAAATAAAAACCTTCAATAGTTTCTTCACATAAACAAAAGGGCTTTGAGATCTTTTAAATTTTTTTAACAGAGTGCTTTATACAAAATTCTAATCTGACATATTATTGTGGTGTGCAGTTGACTTTGAATTTTTAAAGAGTATGCCACTCACAGAATGTAAGCTCTGATTGACTCTACCACATTGGAAAGGCCTTGGGTATGAGCCCAGCAATGACCAAAGTTGTAGCCAAGGACCATTTTAGCTAAATATTGTGAAAGACATCTTCAGATGACTAGAAATATTATGATGAAATCTTTCTTTTTTTGGTAGAACAAAGCATCCCGTAAAAAGAAAGCTTTCTTTCTTTTCCTTTCTTCCTTCCTTCCTTCCTTCCTTCCTTCCTTCCTTCCTTCCTTCCTTCCTTCCTTCCTTCCTTC
>JAQQSZ010013240.1:0-11803 GCA_028646595.1 Phalanger gymnotis | reverse complement strand
ATTTCTTTTTCTTGTTCTTTTTCTTGATTACCTTTTCATGCTTCTCTTGATTCTTGTGTTTGAAAGTCAAATTTTCTATTCAGCTCTGGTCTTTTCACTGAGAAAGCTTGAAAGTCCTCTATTTTATTGAAAATCCATATTTTGCCTTGGAGCATGATACTCAGTTTTGCTGGGTAGGTGATTCTTGGTTTTAACCCTAGCTCCATTGACCTCCAGAATATCATATTCCAAGCCCTTTGATCCCTTAATGTAGAAGCTGCTAGATCTTGTGTTATCCTGATTGTGTTTTCACGATACTCAAATTGTTTCTTTCTGGCTGTTTGCAGTATTTTCTCCTTGATCTGTGAGCTCTGGAATTTGGCGACAATATTCCTAGGAGTTTTCTTTTGGGGATCTTTTCCAAGGGGTGATTGGTGGATTCTTTCAATTTCTATTTTACACTCTGGTTCTAGAATATCAGGGCAGTTCTCCTTGGCAATTTCTTGAAAGATGATATCTAGGCTCTTTTTTGGATCATGGCTTTCAGGTAGTCCAATAATTTTTAAACTATCTCTCCTGGATCTATTTTCCAGTTCAGTGGTTTTTCCATTGAGATATTGTCTTCCATTTTTTCATTCCTTTGGTTCCGTTTTATAATATCTTGATTTCTCATAAAGTCCCTAGCTTCCACTTGCTCCAATCTAATTTTTAAGGTTGTATTTTCTTCATTGGTCTTTTGGACCTCCATTTCCATTTGGCTGATTCTACCTTTCAAGGCATTCTTCTCATTGGCTTTTTGGAGCTCTTTTGCCAGTTAAGTTAGTCTATTTTTAAGGTGTTATTTTCTTCAGTATTTTTTTTGGATCTCGTTTACCAAGTCACTGACTTTTGTTTCATGGTTTTCTTGCATCCGTCTCATTTCTCTTCCCAATTTTTCCTCTACTTCTCTAACTTGATTTTCCAAATCCTTTTTGAGTTCTTCTATGGCCTGAGGCCAGTTCATGTTTTCCCTTGGAGGCTTTTGTTGTAGGCTCTTTGACTTTGGTGACTTCTTCTGACTGTATATTTTGGTCTTCTTTGTCACCAAAGAAAGATTCCAAAGTCTAAGTCTGAATCAGAGTCCATTTTCACTGCCTGGTCATGTTCCCAGCCAACTACTTGACCCGTGAATTTTTGGTCAGGGTATGTAGAAAGTACTTTGTCTCAAACTTCAGGGGCTGGGCTGTTGTTTTCAGAGTTAATTCTACACAGTAAGGTCTGCCACACCAGCACTCCTCCTCCCGCAAGAACCGCCACCGTGGACTGGACTCAGATCTAAACAGGCTCTGCACTCCTGCTCTGATCCACCACTTAATTCCTCCCACCATGTGGGCCTGGGGCCAGAAGCAATAGCAGCTGTAGTTGTCTAGCTGCACCTCCTCCCCTGCCCCCGGGGCGGTGGCCTAACTGGGAGCTCCTTTCACTCTATCCCCTGAAGTTTTTCTCACTAACCTTCTCTGTTGTCTTTGGTGTTTGTGGGTTGAAAAGTCTGGTAACTGCCACAGCTCACTGACTGAGGGAGCTAGGGCCTGTTCCACCCAGCTCCCGGGCTGGTTGGTCCAGGTGCAGCCCATGCTGGGCTCTCCTCCCCTCCACTCCCAGCTCCCTGCAATAGACCTTACCCAGAAACCATCCAGGCTGTCCTGGGCTGGAGCCCTGCTTCCCTCTGCTATTCCCTGGATTCTGCAATTCTAGATTTTGTTCAGAGCCATTTTTATTGGTGTTTAAAGGGTCCTAGGGGAGAGCCCTATGCAAGTCCCTGCTTTCCTGCTGCTATATTGGCTCCACCCACCCCACACATACCATATCATATTTTAAATGTAACAAAGGAGTTGGCTATTTCAAGGGACCACTTAGTAAATTCTTCCAGAAAGTAAAAAAAAAATCCTTATATAATCTAACTTCCTCCTATTGTTTGTGTGTAGAGCTACCTCTGTGTTTCACTATCTCAATTCTATTATCATCTTAAACCATTTGAGACCTTCCTGATGTGGTTCCATGCTCTTTTGGGAGTTCACAGGTTCTTCTGTTTTATCGGGTTTTGATTAGTATTACATATTTACATATTACATACAATAAAATTGCAATAATGATTTATAGATATCTGGACTCACCATGCTAATCTGGAGCCCACGTTCCCTTCTGTTATTAGTATTTTCGTTGTTGGTTTATCTATGTATGCTCAAGGCCTTTAAGTGAGTTTTCTCTCATCTGAGAGCTTTGGTCATTTCAATCTATTTTCCTTGCTCTTACTTCCCTTTGCTCACTTTCTGACTTGTCCTTGCCTTCAGTGTCCTTGGGGGCAGGACCTCAAAGCTGCTTAAGCCTCCTCCCACACTGGGCAATTCACATTTTGCCCTAAGCAACTTCTGCTGGGACAGAATTGTCCACATTTGGTACCAGTCCCCTTTTCCTCAGGCTTAGTGGAGAGTGTCATAGGACTCACAAGCTAGCATCCTGTCCCTATTCTCTTTGTTTCTCAGTTCACTGACTGAGTGCTATCACAGAACAGAGTTTTGGTACACAGCTGTCCCAGGCAGCACAAGCTTCTAGCTTTTGGTTTTATGATGTGTGGTTGGAGTCTGTGGAAGGGAGGGAATGGGGATGGAGGGAGTCAAATTCTGTTACAAGCCTGGAGGTTGGTTTGTGCAACTCTTCCATAGCATGGTGGGCCATTAGGGAGGCAGTGCTGAGTGAATGCCTTAGGGGTTAAAGATTAGCCTACTCTTCTCTTAATTCAGTATGTTTTTACTTAAGTGGAGTTATTGGTGACTTAGAGTTTGAAATTGCTTTAACCCGCACACATTGCTCCTTTTTTGGAGACATTTGTGACAGTGTGAAGATCAGATAATGTGACTAAACTTGAATCTTGTTGCTCATATTATGTGCAATACCCCCCTCCCCTTCCTGCCTTTCTCTGTCTCTCTGTCTCTCTCTGTCTTTGTCTGTCTGTCTGTCTGTCTGTCTGTCTCTCTCTCTCTCTCTCGCTCTCTCTCTGTCTCTTTCTCTGTCTCTGTCTCTCTCTCTGTCTCTGTCTCTGTCTCTCTCTCGCTCTCTCTCTCTCTCTCTCTCTCTCTCTCTCTCTCTCTCACACACACACACACACACACACACATACACACACACACACACATATATTTAATTAACTTGACCAATGGAAATAATTCAAAAAGTTAACTTCCTTTAACTTTATATTTTCATTTGTCCCAGTTGTCATACAATACAGTCTCACCTTTAGAGATATATGGCAAAAATAATCAGTGTGAAAGATTTTAAGCATTTAGGATATAGAATATTAGATTTAAAGTTACAGTAATTTAGGTGTTGGCTTCCTCATTAACTTGTAATGAAAAAGCCACTAAAACTTCCCTGTGGCTCATTTTTGTTTTTTTGGTTTTGAAAATGTAGATAATAGAATTAATCCCTGCTCTCATCTCCATACCTATGTCAAGTTATTGTGAAAAAAAGTGTTTTGTAAACCTCATAGTGTTATAAGAATATGAGCTAGTAGTAGGAGTAAGAAAATGATTATGGAAATTCAGTGCAGAGGCACAATTATATAAAGAGAAGTATTTACGGGGGAATATACAACAAGGAAACAATGTATAAGTCAGGTAATGACATCAAGGGACAACCAATAGATATCCTACATATTCTATTATGATTCTTGTATACTCAAGGGGACTAAAAGTTATTTATAGAAGGTTATGGACATGAACACATAGATGGGTGATCATGAATAGGCTTCATTCTTCATCATTAGGGTCAGCACTCGCTTTGATGAGATCACAGATCCATCAGAACACCAGAAGGTATTTGTATTATTTATTGATGGATAGCTAGTCGTTCATAAACTAGAAATGAATATATTCTTTCATGTGACTTCCAAATTCATGATACAGACATGCTATATGCTATGCCTCGGGGATTTGATACTTAGGTGAGCAATTTTTGGTATCACAAATTATGGGTACAAGATGGACATAACCACATAAACAACATATCTATGCTTAGAAATGTAACCATTGAAATGACATCTGGTTATTTTCTACTCCCTGATTTTCTTCCAAATCAGATTTACCCAGAGGATCTGATAAAACAAGGCTTTGTTTCTGTTTCAGCAGTTTTTTTTAATCATCAGTAAGCACTTTGTTGTGTTCTCTCTCTCTTTCTCTCTCTCTCTCTATCCCTCTCCTTCTCTCTCTCTCTCTCTCTCTCTCTCTCTCTCTCTCTCTCTCTCTCTCTCTCCTTCTCCTTCTCTCTCTCTCTCTCCCCTCTTTGTCTGTATCTGTGTCTCTGTTTTCCTCTCTCCCTCCCTCTGTCTCTCTCCCCTCTCTGTCTCTGTCAGTCTGTCTCTGTCTCTCTCTGTCTATCTTCTCTCTCTGTCTCCTCTCTCTCTCTCCCTCTCTCTCTCTCTCTCTCTCTCTCTCTCTCTCTCTCTCTCACTCTCTCCCCTCTTCCATCCATCTCTCCCCGTCTGTCTCATTCATCAGCACCACCACATTACCTCAACCACTGTCCAGCTTATATCATCAGTCTGGAAATATTATCAGAAGAAAAGTTTGTGTTTTTTCCCAAGCTACCAATGCTATTAGGTAAAATACAATAAACTACAAGGCTTGCTCCCCAAATCCTGAGTTCTGAAACTCTTAGTGAAATAATTCTCTATGTGGTTACTAGGTAAAGGGTATGAAGGGTTCCATTGTCCATAATCTACACAAATATAATTTGAAAAACTGACGAGAACACCTAAGTGCCCTGATATGGACCCATTTGTAGAGAGCTGTTTTTCTAGCTGTAACCACACAAAATTGCCTAATGCAGGCAATTACTTGGAGACATCCTAGCTTTTGGAAGCTTTTAGGTATCTACCAGGTCTTGCTCCTTGAGTGTAGAAGAAAATTAATGCTCTCACTTTCATAGGCTCTTTTGGAACATGACCTGCTTCTTGCAGGTGAGGTTAGCCCCATCTTTTTTTCAAAGCTCTTCATTTATCCACTCCAGGTTCTATTTAAGTATACTGGTTATTCTTTTAGCTACACTAGCTTTCAGAAATAACACAAGTATCAAGGCAGGTGAGTAAGTTTTTCCACTCATCCAGAACTCAGCAGATGTCCTATCCCAAGAGCAATCTCTCCTACAAATATTCCATAGGAATAGTATTCTTCTGAGGAGTCTTTTTCCTCACAGTGATACTGAAAAGTATTAATGAATTCTGGTAGCTATTGCCAGTCCTTCCTCTTCAGATTTGATTCAACAGACCTGAACCAAGACTGATTTCAGGTTTCAGTTTCCTCCCAAAAGGCATCATAGGCTCTGTAAAAGCCCCTGACTTTCTGTGGCAGCAGGGAATAGATAAAAGATATCATACAACAAGATTACTTGTCAGGGCACTTAGTTTGAAAGGCGTGTGACAGCTCGGGGCCTCTGAGTCCTGTTCACCAAAACGATGGTGCGTAAACAAGCAAAAAGACTAGCAGCTCTCTTGTGAGGCTCTGGTTTCTAATCTCAATCCTGATTAAGAGGTATCACTCTTAAGAAATGGGGGATTTAATTCTCTACCCTATTTAATTTTTATAACCCAAAGTAGAAAGAGCAAACAGGGTAGAGGAGGGCGGGACTGATGAACCTGCCTGACATGAAAGATGGATTGCAACCACGATTTCTCACCCATGTAGGGTCAGTCATCTTGGGGCAATGGTCCTGCCTGAACTAGATTTCTATCCATAGGGCTCTCGTGAAAGAAAACATAAAACAAAGAAAGACAATTCATCTTATTTTTCTTTTTAGGAACATGATTGCTAAATTTTTTTGGCACTTTTAAAAATCATAAAATAATGAAATAAATAGAAACGTCAAGACTTTTAAAATATTTGCATATTTAGATGTAAGTTTCTTCAAAATAATGACATTAGGTGACATGTTAATCAATGATGAATGAATGGATAGATGAATGATAAAGGAGGGGAAAATACCTTTTATCAAGAACTTGATAACTTGATATGTGCAAAGCTCAAAATAAAAAAGCAAGAGAATCCCTGCTCTTGTCAAGGAGGTCACATTCTACCTGAGAGAAATAACATCTAGAGATTTCAGCCTCAAATCACTAGCTGTCCCCCATGACCGAAACTTTCTCCTTTGTCATTTCTACTTCTTGGCTTCCCAGGGTTCCTTCAACTTTCAAATGCAAGAAGTCTTTCCCAGTCCTCCTTAATCTTAGTGCCTTTCCTCTAGTGGTCTTAGAGGTTCTAATCTTCCTGTGCTCTTGGCTTATTGGCTTGTTTGAGATTGTTCAACAGCAGTTGTTGTTAGAGGGCAGGATGGGGGAATCCCTTCTCCATAAAGGTTGTTCCTCTTGCTTATAGCATCAGGGGACAGGCTGAAAAAAGGTGATCCCTATAGCATTGGTATTTCTAGGGCTTTAGAGTCAGGGTCTTGGGCTGAGGAAAGGCATTAGTTGAGGTCGTTTGACCTTTCTGGCACATTCTATCATGCTATCCCCCCCCCCCCTCTCTCTCGCCCTCCCTCCCTTCCTCCCTCCCCCACTCCCCACTTTTGGGGTTTAGTTAGGTTGGGTAGTCTGCCCTCATGGTGGCAATTGTTCAGCAATTGATGGTAGAGGGGAAAGTGAGTCTTGGGAATCCTTTCTACACAAGGGCTGCTTTTGACAAAGATAGCAATGATAGTGAAAGGCAGTGTTAACTAGATGTAACAACAATGTTGCTAGTAGCTGTTGTGGCTGTGTAAGCCCAACAACACTCACCCACAGAAGGGCTGCTAACAAAGGTTATTTGATCTGCTTTTCTAAGGAAAGCAACTTTAAGAGGCTAACAATGTCACTTTAATCAAACATACATATATCATTCACTTAGTTCAGAGGGAAAAGACCAGCCCCCTGAACTTCAGGGCAAGTACAAACAGAAATTACAAACATCAACACAGACCTTGTCTGATTCAAATAACAATTCATAGTTACCAGAGAAGCACCAACATCTGGATTACAAACCTGGGGGGGTGCTGTTTCAGTGGCTTGCCCAGAGTGTTGTCACCTGTTCAATGAATGTAACCCCAAAAATGAACTGCTAACCTTCCAATACATATACCAGGACCCTGAGGGCTGGGGCCAATTTAGCATTCCTGTGGGAAAACAGGGTGTGGGAAAGAACCACATCATATACAAATCAATGATTCTCCATTGTCTTAGTGCTGAGAAACACTCCAAGGAAAAAGATCCCATTTTACCTGCCCCGTTCAAACCAAAACCGGACTCATTAAAGGCACTTGATAGCAAAAACTCCTGACCTGATTACCATTACATTAGAGAAACTATCACGTTGCCATATTGGTCGTGTCACCCAGGGCAACTTCATATAACCTCTTAGCGTCCATAGGCAGCTTGTTGATTCTATGCGTGGGGGGAGCGGGGAAAGGTGCCAACCTGCATTTCTAAGGTATTTTCTTACTGAAACCTTCCTAAACTGGAGATGTCACAGGTCTGGACAAATTGGATAATAGATAGATAGACAGACAGACAGACGGACAGGTAGATAGAGATAAAAAGTGACATTTATTGTAAGAGACGGAGGAACAGTTTTGTCTCTACAGATTTGAAAGCATTCCTCTTCTTCCCCCTTCCTGCTACGCTTCCCCCCACCCCAAGTCAGGTGACTGGTTAGAACTAGTTCTAATCAAAGCTCTGGGGTGAAAAGTTAGAAGCTTGTACACATGCTTAAACGAGCCATTTTAGGACGGCATGACACAGGCAGCCAGGGGTTTCTATCTGGCCAATGAAAAGCCCGGTGGAAGATTCAAATATATAGTCAATAAAAGTCAATTTAAAAATAAAATATACAGTCAATAAAAGGACTGGTGTCCATCTGAGCCTTTTGTACTCTCCTGTACTGCGTTCAGGGGATTTGCGTATTTATTCAGACGGAATAAATGTAAAACATAATTAAAGCGCCCCCGCTTGGGTGATATCCTTTCTCATGAGAAAGCAATAAAATTCCTTTTTGCCTTCTCTCAAGAATGGTCTCTATTTTTAATGTGAGTAGTGGTCTCTGACCCACACTTTAAGATTTGGCAATTCCCTTATGTGATAGATCTAAGCTCCTTGAGAACAGGGATTATTTCAATTTTTGTTTCTGTTTACTGGGGGCTCAAATAATATCTGTCACATACTAGGTAATTAATAAATGCTTTTTGATTGATTTATGTACATTATCTTATTTGATCCTTATAGCGAACCTCTGAGTTGGTCCTTACCATGGTCCCCATTTTATAGAAGAGAAAATTGAGTCTCAGAGAGTTAAGTACCATGCCCAGTGTTACTTATCTAGTAACTGTCCCATGTTTAATAGAAATTCAGTCCATCTTGATCATGATTCCACCTATTAATTTTTTCCTTCAAATTATTAGTTAAGTTTTTTGAATTCCAAATCATATCATAAACAAAACAACCATATTTAGGAATATAGTACCCCTTTAAAGATCGACTAAAGGCATGTGAATAGCAAGCAGGTTAAAGCAATATATTTCAATGATTCCTTTGGTGCTATTAAGGTCCAATCAGCTAAGCAGTACCTCAGCCTAAGGTGATTTAGTGATGAAACACAATAGCTACCCTGAAATAGTAATGGTTCAGGTCAAAGAACTACTCTTGAGGAAGACTTTCTAGGGAACCTGACAAATAATAAGAAGCTTGGGTAATAATTAGTGTCTGCTTGAGCCCCTAAGAAATACATACATATGTGTGTGTGTGTATGTATATTAGTGTGTATATATATATATGTATATACACATATATGTTGGAAATACATTAAGTATATACTGGCCGAATGTTGCCTCTTACCTGTGCTCTAAACTCATCATTTTATTATTTCTAGAACAATATGATGTCACGGAAAATTTTGTTTTTCGGTAGTATCTCATGATAGAATTAGCAACAAAAAATGTTTAGTTATTAAGTGAAAAAATAGAGCAAGCAGGTATTTTGGGCAGGTATTTACTCTTAGAGCAAAAATTTCATGTATTTCTCCCATATCAACATTGCAATCTAATTTGATGTGAGAATATCTTGGCAGATAGTGAGTAGTGAGTAAAACTAATTTATTCCAGAAAACCAGCAAGCATAAATTGGAGAAGTTACACAGATTAGAATATGCCAGATAATACAAAAGTATGAGTTCTTTAGCTGAGAAGATAAGATTTCAGTTCAAAGGAAGAGCGCATCTTAACTCACCCAAGGAAAAGTTCCCAAATTTTCTAGGAGGAAAGCTAAAAATTAGAACTATGCAATAAGATGATAGAATTTTTTTATTCAAAAGGATGTTAGAGATAATTTATTCTAACCCTTTCCTTTTTGAGAAGATGATGAAGATTTTGAGAAGAAAATGAAGTCCAGAGATATTATATAATATGTACAAGTGACATAGCTAAGCTAGAGGCAAAGTGGACTCTTAAACCCAGGTCATTCTTATTAGATTAAGTTGCTATCTTTCACATTGTTACTATGCATGCAAATATTTTGATTATTAGTATATTATTATGTGGCACATAGTAGGCATTTAGTAAGTGTTTATTCATTATTGGCTCTGCCCTTGCAGATTATATTTATGCATGTCTGATCTATTCAAGTCATCAGTGTTAAATAGTTATTTTTTTCTGAAAACATGCTACAAATTCAAAATGTTATAAGATTTTAATGCTTCTGGATATGATTAGAGGAGCCTATGTCTGTCATATGACTGTCTGAGTGAACATTTCTTCAGTAGCTTTGTTGCCAAGGAACTTAAAAATATTTCTATCATTTCTTTAATCATGAAATGATGATCTGTATAAAATATCAGATCTTTATTTTGAAGTTTAAGAAAAAGAGACAAAGATCTCACTTGCATCTTAGCAAATGAAAGAAGAAAAACGTTGGAAATGTCACCTAAGGGGAACAAAATGCATGCAAACCAGACATAGTCTGAGTTGAGCCTGGTGTGAGTCCAAGACAGTTGCCTCTGAAATTCCAAAGAGAGAGTCAATTAAATAATACAAGATATTTTCCCCAGAACCTTGTTTTTGCCCCTACCTTGTAACATCCCATAGACTGAGATTTTACCAAGATGCTTTGCATTCCAAGGCTTTTCAACACTTTGAAACTAGTTTCCCTTGTGCAGTATTAACTATTCTTTTCCTCCTCAACAGGCGTCATTTACATTCAGATACCAGATGCCTTGAATGCCTCTGAATATCAGGTAATTCACAGTTGCCTACATTTGCTTTGTCCTCTTGTGTTCTTGCTTGATATTACCCTCAGGAAAGAACAGTAAGAATGTAAATCAGCAAATTCCTGGAGGGCTTGGGTAAGAGTGCCTGAATGAAATATGATCAGATCACATAAAGACTATGGTGCACCTATGATTTCGTCATTATGTGAACCCCCTCCACTGGAGCACATCATAGCCCCTCTGCTTTCTTGTCTTGGGAAATTATTGTTATGACTTTTATTTTTAAAGTTTTCTCAACATTTTTTTCTCTTTCTCCTGACTCCTGCTTTGAGACTTTGCCTTTGACTTCCTCTATTGAGAAAGAGAAACAAAGCCCATACATATGGAAGAAATGGGGGAGCACTCTTGTTTCCACAGAGTTGAAAGCATTCTTCTTACTCCCCCCACCCCAACTTTAGCAGAATATAAGTCAGGTGACTGGTTAGAACTAGTTCTAATCAAAGCTCTGGGAAGAAAAGTTAGAGGCTTGTACACATGCTTAAACGAGCCATTTGAGGACAGCATGACATAGGCAGTCAGGGGGTTGTAACTGGCCAATGAAGAGTTTGGTGGGAGATTCGAAGAGAAGGTCAATAAAAGGACTGACATCCGTCTGAGTCCTTTGTACTCTCCTGTACTCTGTTCAGGGGACATACCCATTTATTCAGACGGAATAAATGTAAAACATAATTAAAGCACCCCCAACCTCTACCACTTGGGTGGTGTCCTTTCTCATGAGAAAGCAATAAAACTTCTTTTTGCCTTTTTCCAGAATGGTCTCTGTCTATTTTTAATGTGAGTAGTGGTCTCAGACACACACACACACATAAATATATAGTCCATCTGCCTGATCTACTGGAGTTTTTAAATTTAAAATATTAAATTTGTTAATATTTTCTAGATTCTAATAGAGCACTTGAGCTATACATGTGTCAACACCCTCCCTAACTGAAAGATTTGCCTTCCTAATCATGAGCATACTTGAAAGTGTCTTTTAAACCTCTTCTTATGTTGAAATAATTTGTGGTAATATTCTGCCATGTAATGGCATCCATGATGTCTCTGTCCATTTCCCCTTAGGTCACTGATACTTATAAAATAATGATTCTCTACTATTCAAGTCCATGTAGCATCCACAAAAGAAGCTTGATATGAAGGGCGGAGCCAAGATGGCGACTGGAAAGCAGTAACTGGCGTGAGCTCCCCACCAAGTCCCTCCAAAAACCTATAAAAAAATGGCTCTGAACCAATTCTAGAACTGCAGAACCCACAAAGTGGCAAAGGGAAGCAGGGCTCCAGCCCAGGACAGCCTGGATGGTCTCGGGGTAAGGTCTGTCTCCAACGGAACTCCCAGCCCCCAGCTGAGGGGAGCAGAGCTGAGCCAAGCAGACCCCAGCGCGCGCAGCGTGGCGCGGCAGACCGAGGACCCACGAGACCCAGAGTGGAGCAGAGAGTGCCCTAGCATGCTGAATTACTGAGCTGTGGCATGTACCAGACCTCACAACCCACAAACAGCAAAGACAACACAG